>JBBPLY010000429.1:0-14413 GCA_038090035.1 Xerocomus nothofagi | reverse complement strand
GTATATAATTGTTTCATCGTCCTGTTCAGCGCGAATGCTGCACGGGTATGATCCAGATGACCAGACTCGTCCTTCATGTACTCGTAAAATAGCGACGTGATCCTGTTCGCATGTCCGTCGTCCACCGCCCACATCGTCCCGATCACAGAACGGAATCCTGCAAACTGCATCGCAGACGCGAGGTGAATCACCTCGTCTGGACTCTCCTTGTCTCCGACAGTCGTGTGACACGCGGACAGATACGCAAACTCCGCGTTCTCGAGCTCACATTGAGCGATACGTTGCACCGTAAAACGTCCGTCGTGGAGAGCAAACGCCGACTCGAATGACTGTTTCTGGTTGGGAAGATAATGGCACGCGAGATGAACCCATTGGTTTTTACCAAGCTCTTGAGCAACCCAGTCGATGCATGATTTCGGTCCGTCGACGCGCTGGGCGATATTGGCAAGCTCCGCGGCTACCGAAACGAGTTCATTCTCGCCGATTGCTGTCGCTTGTCCTATAACAATAAACCATTTCAATTTTCGTCCCGGGATGCGTGACATCCTGCCGCCGAGCACGATCGCCTCCTTGAGGTCCATAACCCACCTTCAAAGTCATTCGCAAGCCACACGATTCCCGTCTTCGACGCCAACCCGAACGTGGTAAATCGTAACGGAACTATCGTCGAACACGGGAAAGAGAGGCGATATCACCGTTCAGACGAGCCCTGTGAAAGAACTTGGCGTTCGACAACCGTTTCGGCGAAATATGACGTATCCTTCTGTTTGCCTCTTCGCTTGGTACACCTTTCGTCTTGTCGATGAAGTACCCGAACGTTGGAAATACAGTCGAGAATGCCGTGGTGCCGCGACGGACAACGATTTCGAGGAACAAAGTCTCATTATCGTGGGGTTCATATGGTACGCTCTTGGCCCAGCTAGCGTTCAGCTTTTGATTTTAACAACCTTGTGGTAGTCGAATTCGACGACTACGCACGACCACATTAAGGGACAGAACGCTGGCTCGAACATTCCGCCCCCCACGAGCGAATATACGTGCCGGAAGAAAATGTATCCTTCACGCTTCTCAGAATCACGATGTCGGTACTCGCTTCGCTTACGTCCTCCAAACACGAGCCACAGACATCGCATACGGGTGTTGACAGATTGCTCAGCTTGTCTGGTCTAGATCAGTCCCAGCTGCGTTCGATTCAGCCTCCCGTGAGGGCGGCCGGTTCGCCCTCAGTCCTCTCGTTCGTCCATCAATTGAACTAGATCATACAAGGGTGGGGATAACTATCGAGTCGCCGGTCGATGTTCCTTTGTCCCAGTGGAAGGGGTGCCAAGTTTTGGTATGTCCGGCCGTTTCCTTGGCTTGGTTGGAATAGATTGTGGGGACAGGAACGACCATATAGGCGGACGAACACCTAGTCGGCGAAAACGTCTGTGTACGTTCAGCATCCAGGCCAGACTTCGGAGATGAGAAGAGACAAGGGAAATAGAAATGGACGCACAAATAATGGGTATCATCAAAGTAGCCCTCCTCAGGACGCAGTGCCGCCGAACACTCGACAGCCCCACCACGACAAGACGATGGAGCCGAGGTCTCCGACGCGGTAGGTTGTCTACCAAACCGAAATTTCCAACACAAGACTCGGATAGCGCAGAGCGAACAGAACCCCAGACCGATGAAAACCGCCTCGACATTCAACTTTCCCCCTATCCCATCCCCCCTGGCTTAACTGTCTTGAAACTTACATAGGCCTCTTGTACTGTCGCTGGTACCTTCACGGTCCTCCCACGCGGTAAGCCTCTGGTTCGATTGACAGCACGAACATCGGTGTCGGTGCCGTTGCTAGCGTCGAAGCCCACGCTCAAGCGGGCCGAATTCTTTACTCTGTACCGCCCTCGCCGACGAAAGCTAGAGAGGCTGGCGCAATGGTCGTAGTGAGAACGGGCGTGGGCATAGGTGTGGGTGGGACGAAGAAGGGGAAGCGAGTGGGGTCTGGTGGTCGAGTACTGAGGTACACCCACATCGCTCGAGGTAAAAACGGATGTTGTAGGTTATGACGCTTGAAATGCTCGATAGCAGCTGCAGACAGCGAGCAGTAAAAGTGAAGCAAAGCAGGACAGTCAACGAGGATATAGAGCTAAGTGCTAAGCACCGATATGTACGTAAAGAATCCGTTGATCGAGGGGTATATCTCCAAACTTTTTCATCGTCCTGTTCAACGCGAACGCTGCACAAGTATGATCCAGATGACCAGACTCGTCCTTCATGTACTCGTAGAATAGCGACGTGATCCTGTTCGCATGTCTGTCGTCCACCGCCCACATCATCCCGATCACAGAGCGGAACCCTGCAAACTGCATTGCAGACGCGAGATGAATCACCTCGTCTGGACTCTCCTTGTTTCCGACAGTCGTGTGACAGGCGGACAGATACGCAAATTCGGGGTTCTCTAGCTCGCATTGAGTGATGCGTTGTACCATAAAATGTCCGTCGTGAAGAGCAAACGCCGACTCGAACGGTCGTTTCCGGTTGGGAAGACCATGGCATGCGAAATGAACCCATTGATTTTTGCCTAGCTCTTCAGAGACCCGCGGGATGCACGATTCGGGTCCCTCGATGCGCGTGACTGTGGCGACATCATCGATATTGGCCAGCTCCGTTGCTACGGAAACGAGTTTACCCTGGCCGATGGCCGTCGCTTGACCTATGGCAATAAGCCGTTTCACTTTCGTCTCAGGATGGGACACATCCTGTCTAGCGCGAATGAGGGAAGTAAGGGTGGAGGTATATAGAGGTTAGGGAGATTCCGTTGACACATCCTGTATGGACCAGTAGCATGGAGGGATAATCGATAATCGACGCACCTTTCTCCCAGACTGAGCCTGCCCTGCTCCATACAACTGGGCCAATCTGGAAAGTGACCCGACATAGAGGGGTCGATAACGCTCACGTGACTGACGCGTTCCAACTTCGATTCTCTCGTCTTTGCTTTTGCATTTTCTCTTGTAACCCTGTTTTCAGATGGCTAGGAGGTCATCACGCCGTGATTTCAGCATCCCCGGGGATGAACTCGAACGACACCACGTCCAACTTGAACACAACCTGCAAAATACCGATCTATCTCTTCATTTATCTTCTGTCCCAGACGAGGACGCCGGCGATAACGAGTCTCTGGAGTACCCCAGACGTAATTCAGCACCAGAACATCTTTCTGCATTCGCCTCGTTTGATCCGCACTCCCGGGAAAACATGGATCTTGACGCCAGCCGCATTCGCGCGTGGTCCATCCATGACGATGAGGGTATCACCCCGTATGACGTGCGCACTATGTCGACTACTGCACATCATGCGAGTGCCGTCACTATCACTTCAGGGCTTGGCCGTGGTGGCAAGAGGGTGCCTAGCATCAGCGGCGCAGAATATGATCCTGAACGCCAACTCCAAGACATCATAGCTGGTATGCTACACCAGTTCGAGCACATCGATATATACTCATCACTGTCATCGCTTTCAGCCTGTCACGCAGATTCTGATGGAGAGGAGGCAGATAGGTCGCAGGATATTTCCCGTCTAAAGTTATCGGAAACACTGCAACGTGTCGGTTTCTCCCCTAGACGTCCTCGTGGTGGCCAGCCCCGAGTTTCACAACACGCGTCACGTGGGATGCCAGAGTCCTCAAATCGACATGCAGATGCGAATATCTCTCGGCGAAGTATGACTCCCCGGACACGAAAAGCTACGGTCTCTTTTGACACCACTGCCACTCCAATTCGACGACATGTCCCCCAGCCTACTGCTATTCAACCTCACAATGTTCAGCCGCCAACGTCGGGCTCCCGATTCACCAAGATGGCTCGAGGCCTGGTTCGTGACGTACGTCAAGCTCGGGATGATTTGAAGCAAGATGATCCAGTTGTTCCTGCCACTGGGCACCGTCTTGTGGTCAAGGACGGAGCGAATCGAAACACGGCAGATATAACGGGTGATCCAAATCACGAAGGCCGTGCGGCGAAAAGGTCCAGTCGAAGTCGTCTGCATCTACCGGACGTCACCGGTCTAACAAACGCCGTGATTTCTCCGGCAAAGGGAAACCTAGGACGGTATGGTATCCGTGCTTCGGGTTCTAAAGAGGTTGAAGGTAGCTCGACCAAGTTACTCTTTCGTGAAGAAAAACTGACTGCACGACCGAAAGCTCGTCTTGTAGCATCTCTCAATGCGCTTCACACAAGGTTGAATCATCTGGAAACAGAAAACAGCATTGCGCGACGTCGGGTTAGAGGGCTCGAGTACGAGCTCGAAGAGTGTAAACGTGATGTTGTCAGAGAACGCACGCGAATTATGGAATCTCAGGATGCGACAGACTTCGGCGCCGCCTCCATACCTGCGCCATCGACTTCTCGGGCCAAGGGAAAGGAAAGAAGACACAAAGACCCGGAGCCCCACGTGTCCAAGTACTTTGAAGTGGTTCAGGAGAAGAAAGGTGATTATAAACCCGATCACCTGAAGTACTTTTTTGTTAATGCATCGCAGCACTAGAAGCACTCATCACCACATTGAGGTCTCACCTTACACGCGTCACATCTGACTTGTCGTCTCAACAGGAGCTGCTCGAGGAGCTTCGTCGCCTCCGAGAATCGGACGCTCTTTCACTGGCAGAGAAGGCTCAAGAGATTGGCCACCTCAGAACCGAAGTGGAAAAACTCGCTGGTGAAATTGAGGTCCTGCGTGAGGTCGCTGAGGAAGGTCTCAATGAACGGCGTCAAGGACGCGATGCGACCCTAAGCGAACAAAGCGAGGGTCTAGCAAATCCCCCTGCCGTCGATATTCATCGCCCCTTTCCGCCAGTGCCTGAATCGCCTGAATCTTCGGTCAAGCGATTTATCGATGACGATGAGATAGATCGTATATCAGTGGATCTTGATGAGCGTCGTTCTGAGCGGGCATCTAATTCCTCGATCCAGAGCTCATACTCGGGCAATGAGTCGCCATCGTCGGACAAGAGCTGTGCTAGCATACGCTCGTGCCGCCCGGCTCAAGACCCAAACGTGCCCCCCAATGATGGAGCAGAATCCATCCCGCCGTTCCCTAAAATCAGCTCGGAACGTATGGTGCGTTTGTTCTTCTCTGCGCCACGGCATAGTGCAGCTGCATGTCGAATGTGTAAGGATCACCACCGCCCTCAACGCAATGACGCTCGTCGAGACAATCACGAAAATCCAGACGAACGCCATGAGGACAAAGATGAAGGTTTCGATGAGGACATTGAACTGCGACCTCGGCCTGATTGCCCACGCGAGATTGGCCGTGGCGTCAGACGTGCATATACGATCGAGGAGATTCTCGAGCGGATGGACAGGAATGGCGGCACGTTAAGACCAGGCGATGTTACACCTCAAACAGTGCTTGCTCGGGTCATTGGCGAGCTTGGAGACGAGTTCGCTCACTTCAGAAGGTAGGTGTAGCCCTTTATCATTATCTTGCTTTTGCTGAGGGCATTGATTGGATGTCAGGGTTTACAGTGCCCTCACTGAGGAGTATAGGTCGCTGGATTGTGCCGCCCAAACAACCAAACGACATGTCGTAGGTGATCGCTTGCGGGATGTGATAGAAGTTTTGGAGCGCAAGGTAATTTCGACCTACTTGATTAGGCGCAGCGCCCTCATTGCTTAATGCCCTCCAGGGTAACCAGGTCGCGTCACTATACAACCTATTAATTTTCAAAGACAAATCATTCGAACAATGATTTACTCCGCGTTTCTCCTTCAAACCCGCTTGTTCAACTCCATCAGCCACAACGGCAATCCATCTCGAATGGTACCCATGTCGTGGTGAGACGAACGGCTTGTATCGTTGGCAGCCACTCATCAAGTTCGTAGGACCCCACTCCGCAACCTGTACCAGAGTCGAACCTTGACATCGACGTCATGAGAACCTCGGTCATTATCTGTATTGTGATGCTACTGAAATCCCACTTGAAGGGGTCGTACGGTCCATCCGAGGAGTCGACTTGCGAACCGCCATCGTCTTGACTTTACCGTGTCCCCCAGAAAATCCAGCAAATTCGTTCTAGGAAAGAAAGAGTGCTATTGGAGACAACCCCGCTGTTAAACGCCGTCAGTTTTTCGATATCCTGGGACTGTCTACCGTTCGCTATGGTACCCCTCGTTCTACCTGAGCATTCTACAACACAAGGAGCGACGGTAAACAGGACGTATCCGACAACGCAGTCCCTCCTCCGGTCGTTTCCCATGTGCAACGGGACCACGACCCCGTGGAAGCTACCACGTTTTGGATAGGTACGGTCCGGTGCAAGGGACGGGTATTCGGTAACTTCGATGAGGATGAGGAAGCAGCCTTTGGCGACCCACACAAGATCTAGGACTGGGAAAGGTGATGGTTATGTGGTGTGGGAGATGGGTGCACGGCATAAAGAATAAAGCGTCGACTGGGCACAAGCCCGAAGAGATAGCCTGGCAGCGATTGCCCAATTGAGGTGCGCTCTCACTGACCGACCGGGCAGGTGGAACCCTTTCGACTGCCCGTCGACATCACGCTGGAAAATAGCCAGCGTGGTTCCCTCCAACCATTACCGTAGATCCGACTTCGTGCACGCTTTCGACTCTAGGTTAGACGAGATGGTCGCCAGACTAGAAAGCAGTTATACGAAATGCGTGGCTCATGAAATACTCGTAGCTCGACAACAGCTGCAGAGCGAGAAAGTAAAGTAAAGCATCTTGCGAGGATATAAACTAGGCACCGATATGTACATAAAGAATCCGTTGATCGAGGGGTATAGTATCTCCCAACTGTTTCATCGTCCTGTTCAACGCGAACGCTGCACGGGTATGATCCAGATGTCCCGACTCGTCCTTCATGTGCTCGTAAAACAGCGATGTGATCCTGTTCGCATGTCCGTCGTCCACCGCCCACATCGTCCCGATCACAGAACGAAACCCTGCAAACTGCATCGCAGACGCGAGGTGAATCACCTCGTCTGGACTCACCTCGTCTCCGACAGTCGTATGACACGCGGACAGATACGCGAATTCGGCATTCTCTAGCTCACACTGCATGATATGTTGCACCGTAAAATGTCCGTCGTGGAGAGCAAACGCAGACTCGAAAGGTTGTTTCCGGTTGGGAAGACCATGACATGCGAGATGAGCCCATTGATTTTTGCCTAGTTCTTCAGAGACCCGCGGGATGCACGATTCGGGTCCCTCGATGCGCGTGACTGTGGCGACACCATCGACGCACTGGGTGATATTGGCCAGCTCCGTTGCTACGGAAACGAGTTTACCCTGGCCGATGGCCGTCGCTTGACCTACTGCAATAAGCCGTTTCACTTTCGTCTCGGGGTGGGACACATCCTGTCTAGCACGAATGAGGGAAGTAAGGGTGGAGGTATATGACGATATGTAGAGGTTAGGGAGATTCCGTTGACCCCTCCTGTACGGACCGGCAGCATGGAGGGGAAGAAAAGTGAACTCGGCAGTGGGACACCACCAGATCCGTGATTTGGGTGGATGTACCGTCAGGAGGAAGGTGGCGATGGGAGAAACAACTTCATCCCAGAGTTCCCGCAAGAAGATGGAGAGAGATCTCTTCACGTCCATCGACTTTGCCTGCACAAACAAGGTACCTAGCTTCGACGACAGTTCCTGGACACGCTCCTTTGTGACTGACAATGGGATCCGGACGGGATCCCGGTCGACTAACACAACGAGAGCATCGCAGCCGTACTTGCTCGCATTCACAATAATGACAGGGCCCTCACAAGCGGCCTGTCGGAGTTCGGAGAAGAGCGAGGGAAGAAGGAAACGGGAGTGAGAAGGTAACCCGCGGATGCTGGCGACGACTTGCTCCAGGTTAATGTTGAGATTGCAGACGAGATCATGCTGATTTATACTGGGTGAGTGAAGGGCATTTCGAATGTCCAAGGTGAGCTGTGTGAACTCGTCTGCCAGGTTCTGTCCTGCCGGACCAGATGCAATAACATCGTCGAGTGGAGAACGGAGGCGAGCGAGCTGACTCCAAAAAACACCCCGGCCTTGTTCTAAAAGTTCGACTGCAATTGCGGGGGAATCGTTGCGAAGGGAAGCTGAAAATGCATCGACTGCAAGCGATGACGTGAGTTTCCTGAGGACGGTGAGGTGTTGAGGTAAGGATGGTAGCGTGGCAAGATGACTTGTGAGTAATCGAAGAGATGTCTGGTATGCCAGGAGTGTCGTGGGGTGGTGAAAATGCTCCGCTACATCAATCCATTCTCTCGCAGCAGAGAGATCAGTGGAAGATACCACTTGAGACAGATCTGCGAGGCTCAGATAGAGACTGAATATCTCCTCCTTGTCTTTTGGCTCGTTCGATAGTCTGAACCGAGTACGGAGGTGACGTGCAAGATTTTCCAATGAAAGTGATCGATCGGGGTGTCCCAGGGGACAAAGCATCACTGCATCTCTGTCGAAGATGATGGCCTCGTTTAGATCCTCTATACTACCTAACTTGTTGTGCCGAGTGGAGAGATGAACTGCAAGATTGTTCAGGGATGCTGACCGATCTGGGTGTCCTGGGGGGCGAAGTGCCAATGCATCTCGATCGAGGACGATGGCCTCACTGAGATCTTCCATTCCACCGAGCTTGTTGCACCGAGCGCAGAGATAAAGTGCGAGATTGTTCAGGGACAATGACCGTTCTGGGTGTCCCGAGGGGCGAAGTGCCAGTCCATCTCGGCCAAGGACAATCGCCTCATTGATATCCTCCGTTCCACCAAGCTGGTTATACCGAGTTGAGAGATAAAGTGCGAGGTTGTCCAGGAACATTGACCGATCTGCGTGTTCCGAGGGGTGAAGTGCCAGTCCATCTCGGGCGAGGACAATGGCCTCGATGAGATCCTCCATTCCACCAAGCTGGTTATACCGAGTGTAGAGATAAAGTGCGAGGTTGTTCAGGGATGTTGACCGATCTAGGTGTCCCGAGGGGCGAAGTGCCAGTCCATCTCGGGCGAGGACAATGGCCTCGATGAGATCTTCCATTCCGCCAAGTTGTCTGTACCGGGTACAGAGACGATTTGCAAGGTTGTTCAGGGACAATGACTGATCTGGGTGTCCTGAGGGGCGGAGTGCCAGTCCATCTCGGGCGAGGACAATGGCTTCATTGAGATACTCCAACCCTCCAAGCTGCTCGTATCGAGCAGAGAGATAAACTCCAAGATTGTCCAGGAAAATTGTCCGATCTGGGTGTCCCGATGGACAAAGTTCTAGTGCTTCTCGTCCGAGCGCTGTCGCCTCCTCGAGGTCCATCATCCGCCCGAGTTGCTTGTAACGATTATTGAGATGAATCGAAAGCCAAGTCAAGGAGACTGATCGCTTGGGGTGGCCGCGTGGGCAGAGTTCCAGCGCTTCCCGATCAACACCGATCGCTTCGTCAATGTAGCTCGTCCCACCCCCCTGCTCAAACGTGGCGACAAGGGATTCTGCCCGTGAATGAAATCGCTCGACTGTCAGGAATGTTATTTTACTGTAGATGACATCGACAGAATGAACAACCAAGTACCTTTGGAATCCACTTGTTCTGGGTTAAGCATGGCGAAGAGGTATTAATCGAACCGTTCGACTGGCAAGCATGTCATTTCGCTGTTCGTCGCACTGACAGAAGGAAACGAGTACATTTGGGATGATTCGATGTGGTGGTGATTAGGGATGATGGTTGAACACGAAAAAGGCAATCTGAACACCGAGCCATCTCTTGGGCGAACGCTTGCGCTGTATCTCGGAGCTATTCTTTCTCTGCCCCTTTCTATTCGGTTGGATCACTTCTGCGCATGGAAGAAATGGTATAGATCCAGCGGGAGAAAATAATGGGACAGTTTTGCCATGGTGAAGGGACCTGATGGAGTACATGGCATTGGAAGAGGAAAAGATTGGCCCTGGAGAATGGATGAAAAGGTGGAGTCGCAGAGTGTTGAAACGTTGACGGCTGTCCTCTTGAGTGATATCGTCGTTGTGGATATGCATAAGCGACCGGTGCGTTGCCAGGTAGGCTGGAGACACAACTTGAACTTGCAAAGGTGAGTCACGGTAGTACGAGCCTGCTGACTCTGGTGGACGATTCCCTTACTACACGACGGATCTCAAACTTTGAAGATGATTCATAGGTACACGCTCCGAAGACCCAGATATCTCCAACCTCTCAAGCATCCAAAAGACACTGCATCTGCACTTGCAGCATCTCAATACCCATCCTCGCATCCACATACATCCCCGAATCCCTCGACAACCCCTTCAACGCCTCGTACACCCAGTTCTGGCATCTCAGCCCCGTCGATGACGCACCACCCGCACCAGCGCGATGTGATTCAACGGATCGTTTATCCGAGTAGGGGAGACGTATCTGACGACGCGGTCACCTCGCTAGTCGATGCCTTTGTGCACCGGGGCGTCGAATCGGTCTTTGTCCACGTCGCCCACGATTTCGTGGGACGACGATGGCTCAATGTAAGGGGTGGGGATGACCTCGGTGGTATTCGCCCCGCTAGTATTAATCGACTTCGATGGGGAAGCAGCCTTCAGGGACCTGAACGGGATTGAGGACGGTTGGGAAAGGTGATGATTCCAGTGTGGTGTAGGGAGGTACTAATAGTACTAGAGGACGATGTGAGATCGAGAGCGCCGTCGCTCCAAGAACTGCATACCCAGTCTGATAAGCCCCCTTCACCGTCATGACTAACATTCCAATCCCACGACGCACGACGCACCAACGATCCTCGATCAGTGGCCAAACGACAAAGAAGAGAGGGAGACGTACATTTGCCCATGTCCCACACGAGATGATGGACGCCGTTCCATCCGTGAAACGCAAACGGCGCAGCGAGCAACACCTTGGCGCTCGTCTTCACGTAGTCGGGTAATCCTCCCACCAACTCGATCATGTGGGCGCTGTCAAACGTGCCAGGCGCAATCAGGTAAGCGAGGGAGATTCCGTAGAGGACTGGATCGTCACGTCGCGATGGTAGTAGAGAAAGGAGAGGGAGGAAGACTCAGGTGTGCTGAGTGCACCACCGGACATTCGGTGTGCGATGGAACCGAACCGCGTCAACTGGGGCTGGTAGTAGATAGTATAATGAGGACTCGAAGGTGGTTTCAAGCGTTGTTCGTTCAGGGTCCCTTCGGTGAGGAGAGCATCGTCCTATTACTCCTCAACTTGCGTCCGCGCCATCGGAGATTGTCAGCTTGCGTTCGTGGACCTCGTCTAAGAGGCATTCTTATGAGATTGCTCGTCAGCGCTTCTCTCGGAGGTTCCTTCGCTGTGCGAATCGACCAGCCCTAAACATTGACACGTGATCAGCATGCAGGAAAGGCGGCCTCCGGCCCGATCTGAGAATGACCTTTGCACGAGGGTGAGCACTTGTATCCTTAACAGTACTTGTTCGGTAAATCTAATCGTGTTTCCCCGTTCCAAACAATGTCCCAGGCTCACATCCGAGTTCGGCCACACCCATAAACGATACCAACCAGCCAAAGCGAATAAAGTCCGTTGTTCCTACTGGCAGGTACACGGTGGGTACATAACCCTGCAATCAAAGGTAAAGAAGAAGGAATGGCTACCACCAATAAACCATTCTCCGCGGTGTCCTTCCAGCCGTGGTAGAGTACCAAGCATATTCCACGAGCAAATACATGACTCGCTGGACCAAATATCCTTCACGCTACTCGGAACCATGGCGCCGGGACCTGGGTACGTCCGCATCGATTTCATTCTTAGAGCACACCACTGACGTTGCGCATGGATATAGACGAAGAAAACTCAGTTTGTCGGTCCAGATAAGTCCGAGCTATGTTGGATGAGCGTCAAAGGCTAGCAACTTGTTCTTCTCAAAGTAGATAATAGAATGAGAACAGGTCACACGACGCCCTTGATCAACTGGTTATCCTCTAGACCATACCATATTGTCGGCGCGGCCCACTAACACGCAGGCTATTTATGACTGCCCAGATCACTCCACGACTCAGCAGGTCCACCGATGAACGCCGCTAAGTAAGTTGAAAACTCTCCTCCGCAGATGATTCCTTTGCATGAAAGGGCTACACGACGAGTCCAAAACACTGCAAGCACTTTCGATGGCTCATAGGTACGTACTCGGACGTCTTCGCCCGTCCGTCCACATTCCAGAGGTCACTCGCCTAGATATCTCCCGCTCTGTAGGCTCCGGGGCTAGTAATATGTCCGCAGGTCGAAACTCACTTCTATCGGATACGCAGTTATTTCTTCGAGCACGACTCACTGTTTTTCCGCAAGAGGCTCATCAACTGGAACAACGACGAGGAATGTGGTTCGACGGACTATAATGCCTACACTAGAGGATATCAAGAGTGAAGATTTCGCACGGTTGCTCTGGATGTTTTACAATTCGTAAGACCGATACATTGCACGATCGGGTACATTTGAATCGTTTGCTAACGGCGAACAGTAAATACTCGGTGTATGAGGCCCCGCTTGAGACGTAGCTCAGTATTCTCCAGCTCGCCCACCGTTGGACTTTTGACACCGTCAAAGGGTTAGTCGTTCGGGAGCTCGAAAAAATTGACATCGAGGCTGTAGAGAAGATTTCCATCTATCACGAGAACAGCATCACTCGTATCTACCTCATCCCCTCTTACATTGTCATCTGCAAGAGGGATAAGCCTTTGTCCTTCACGGAGGGTATGAAGCTTGGTATGGAGACCGTCCTCCGCATCGCGGAGGGGCGCGAACGCTTGCGTCTGCCAGTGCAGGCTTCCGAAAGTGGTATCCGTACTCCTACCTTTGAGGACTTTGAGGACGGGGAGGTAGAAGTTCTCATTCGGGAGATCTTCTCGTCCTACGTCTCCCTCCCCCGCAACTTCTTCTCATCGTGGCGTTAACGGCTCATCGAACGGTGTCATTAAACTCGAACCGGCTCCGTCTGGCAACCCCCCAAGGCCCCACCGGCACCAGCGCAATGCAATTCAATAGATCGTCCATCCAATCGGGGAGAGGTATCTGACGACGTGGTCCTCAAACACCTAATCGTTTCCTTTGTGCAACAGCAGGTTCCAAGCGGTGTCGAGTCGCATGGTGGGTGCTAGGGGACGACAAGATAAAGCGTCGACGAGGAACACGAGTGATGTCCTGCCTTTCAGACGTCATCGTTCAGGGTTGTGTGAGTGTATCCCAGTCGATTCTGAAGTTGTTATTCGAATGTCGCAGGACCATCCATTCTTTTGTTCGAGTTGCACGAAAATCGAACATTGCGGGCGCTGTTCTCACCACAACTGACGTATACATCCCGCGTCGCGCGAGGTAATAATTGAAGCTGTAATCCAGTAATCCAAGCCGTTGTACAGCTTTGCCGCATTACCGTATGAAATCTATGATTCATGAAATACTGGATAGCAACTACACAGGATAAGCAACTTGGAAGCAAGCAGCGAACGAGGATATGGAACTATGCACCGAGATGGATATAAAGAATTCGTTGATCGAGAGGTATATCTCCCAACTGTTTCATCGTCCTGTTCAGCGCGAACGCTGCACGGGTATGATCTAGATGACCAGACTCGTCCTTCATGTGCTCGTAGAATAGAGACGTGATCCTGTTCGCATGTCCGTCGTCCACCGCCCACATCGTCCCGATCACGGAACTGAAACCAGCAAACTGCATCGCCGACGCGAGATGAATCACCTCGTCTGGACTCTCCTCGTCTCCGACAGTCGTATGGCAGGCGGACAGATACGCAAATTCGGGGTTCTGTAACTCGCACTGCGCGATACGTTGCACGGTAAAATGACCGTCGTGGAGAGCAAATGCAGCCTCGAACGGTTGTTTCCTATTAGGAAGACCATGGCAAGCGAGATGAACCCATTGGGCTTTGCCTAGCTCTTCAGAGACTCGCGCGATGCACGATTCGGGTCCCTCGATACGCGTGACTGCGGCGACACCGTCGACGCGCTGACCAATGTCGGCCAGCTCCGCCGCTACGGAAACGAGTTTACTCTGGCCGATCGCTGTCGCTTGACCTATAGCAACAAACCGTTTCTCTTTCGTCCCAGAATGTGTGACGTCCTGCTGTCTAGCACGAATGAGGGAGCTAAGCGTGGAGGTATATGACGATATGTAGAGGTTAGGGAGATTCTGTTGACCCCTCCTGTACGGACCGGCAGCATGGAGAGGAAGAAAAGTGAACTCGGCAGTGGGACACCACCAGATCCGTGATTCGAGTGGATGTATTGTGAGGAGGAAGTTGACAATGGGTGAAACGACCTCGTCCCAGAGTTCCCGCAAGAAGATGGAGAGAGACCTCTTCACATCCATCATCTTTGCCTGCGTGGTCAACGTACCAAGCTTCGACGACAATTCCCCAACACGCTCCTTTGTGACCGACAGCCGGATCCGAACAGGATC
>JBBPLY010000428.1:0-14413 GCA_038090035.1 Xerocomus nothofagi | reverse complement strand
ATTGCAAAGAAGTTGCTGAATCCACCACCAGAGTAGATGACTTGCTCACAAGCGCTCTCGGGGTCAAAGACGGATTTTCCGGGGCTCACTTGTGTTGCACCGACTGCAGTGACATAGGGGCAAGAAGATGGGAAACCGGGGTTGAAAATCTTGCCATCCGCAGACTGAGTGCCTGCACAACAGTAAGAACATGTCATGCCGCAGAGGAATGCACAATACCATTTGGGTTCAGACAATTATTAGAGCTACCTCCGACCCCATTGTCGCCGGAAGCGAACAAAATAGTAACACCCATAAGACCGAGCTTGCCATATTCGGCACACTGACGTGACGCATAAGCAAACGTCAGGTCGGCCTCGTTGTATCCGTAGGAGGTGGAGATCACGTTGGCAGGTTTGGCGGTTCCACAATTCTCGGGGGCTGATCAGAGACAATGTCAACTCGAGAAGATATAAGATAGTCTTTCCTAACCATTATATCCACCAGGTCGAGTATCGGGGTAAACACCATCCTGATTTGGATCGTCGCCACCCTCGAAAGTGCAATAGGAACCATCGATTGCATCAAGGAAGTTGTTGAAGGTTGCACCTGTCCGAGCCCCTTGTAAGTCAAACAACACGTTATAGGATCAGAGTTCAGACCTTCGATCAGGTCACCGACTTGATACAAGGTGACATTCTGTTTCGAGGTTACGAGGTTCATGGCATATTCGAGATCGAGGTTCGACTCTCCGTTGATATTTGATCCTTCCTGCGGACTCAGTGCACCTGGTGAAGTGGAAGTAAGCTCAGGTCAACATGCAGATGCAGTGTACGCACCTCCATCGATAGAGATCATGTTGGGGCTGACACCAACAAGATCCGAGGAGAAGTTCAGAGCGAACATGTTTAAATCCTCCTGACGGAAGGATTGCGGGGTATACTCGACTGCACTCCACCTCAAACAGAGTTTGCTCTATATCACCGTGGTACTCACCAATACCATAGCTATTGTTCTCAGAGGCAACTGGCTTGTAGGAGAATCCGTACAATGCACGGAGACACGAGGGAGTGATGGATGTATCACAGTGAGTGAGTTGATTCACGTCGGTCAAGTCAAACACTTCTCCGGTCGTCTTCGGACCAGTGCCACTGCCAGGTTGACCGATATCTCTATGCGGCGAGATACCACCGGAACGCTTTGACAGCTTGGCATCGAAGTGAACAGTAGGAATGACAATGTCGACGTGCCGCGCGACGTGCTCCGGAAGATGGTAGCTTTCACACGCTAGACGTAGGGCACACAAGAATGCGTCAGATGAGGCGTACACTTGCAAATCACATTGTCACTCACCGACATGTTCGATGCCCGTCTCGTGTCCGTACACATTGTAGCTTGCGTGCAATAGGTCCTCTGCTTCCTGGATGGAAGCTTTGAATTCGAGCCAACCCCCGGACGGGGAGAGCTTGATACGGTGTGACTCGATACCACTCTCGAGGAGCCAGTCCTTTACAGTGTCGACAGATTGGCGACTTGGGGCGAACGTCGAGGCAACTTTGCTAGCTGACCAGTGCTTGCCGTAGTTGGGAGAGTTGGGATGAGATACGTCGTAAAGGTAATCCTCGAGGAGTTCGATGTTGGATTGTGCAAGAGCGAAACGGAGGGGAATAAGGGCTGATGGGTCATGTCTGCGAGCCTTGTTCCATCCTGGAGGAATGTGTGAGCGCTGCTCATGTAGAGTCCAGCGAGAGAGAATTGGATCGCAGCTGGCAGCGAGGCCAAGAGATAAGAAAACGAACGGAACGACAAAAGAACGCATCCGAGGGGGGGAAATAAAGAACTTACGGTAATCTAATTTATAGCACGCACCTGGGTCATCGATTCTTCTCTCGAAAGGCGCCCCATTGGCTGTGCCAGCGACACAGCAGATATTGTCCGAATCGAGAACTCTACGAGAATTTCATCATAGTACTATGCTTCAGGGGCACTGTCCGCCAGGCATTTCGAGGACTACGGTACGCAATCAGAGTGGGGGAAGGAAAACGTCTGAGCAAGCTACTACCTAGCCTCCCGGCGCCGTTGACACGCAATTGGTGATGAATTTTCTGAGAATCGCACTGCAACGTGGAATCGGGTAACCAGATGTGCCAACACTTCTCCGATCGATTGACCCACCAGTGGCAACACGAAGCAGGAGCTTCTCCGAGGACCAGACGACTCCAAAGATAGCGTTTGCGTCGAACTTGGCTGATCTCGGACGAATTATTTCACTCCGTTTAGTGTATGAATGATATATTCACACTAGCATGTGAAGTTTTGTGGGAATTACTTATGTAATGACAACCAAGTCATACCTATACATACATAACCCTCGAAAGACATGAGATGTCGTAAAATGTCATTGCATCCTTGCTAACTTGTCCGTCAATCATGCCTGGTTTCGATACGCGTGATAGCTTCACCGAGGGTATCATAGAACGCATCGGGACCTAACAACCTAACGATACCCGCATTCTCAAACACCCCTCTGATTCTGGATCGGAGGTGCGTGATATACAGGTGGACACCCCGGCTCTGAGGAGGGCAGCCAACGTCAATGAAATGAAATCAAACTGCAGAGATGTTCCGTCTTCACCTTGTATGACTCCAACAACTCATGGAAAATTTGTACAGCCCTTGACGTTCGAATCAGTCAGCGACGAAGCAACAATTAGCAAAATTGTTACACATACGACGCGTCGCAGCTATCGACATCTGCCATATGGAAAACCAACACATTAGGTGGTTGTCTTCTAGGATCTTCAGATGGATGCGCGCGGTGAGCACCATACAGCTCGAATCTTCGCAATCGCCCTACCGGCAACGTCAGTTGTTGGCGCACTACAGTCAGCCGACAACAAATACCTTTTAGTTGAGAACTATTGGCTGAAACAGTGTCAGCAACAACCAACAGGCTGTCATAATAAGCCGCGTACCAAAATCAAGGCTCTCCCGAATGCGCACGATCAACGTCCCAGGAATGTCCTCGGCTTCGGGGATGTCAGTCACAGATCGCCATTGGTCTGTGCCAGGAACACGGCCCTGTGCCACATTGCCTGTCAACGGTTCGGATTATGGAATTTGGCAAGACTCACGAGTACCGTCATACGTGTTTTTGATGACCGCCGGACAACAAGCAGAAGCGCTATAATTAAACTGACTACGATACCAATCTCAACGTTCCAGATGACAGAAAGAGTGAACGTGATGAACATCATCGCCAAATCCATCCAAGCTCCGATCCTAGTGTTACGTCCTTGGGTTAGTTGGACTCGTTTGAATGAAAACAACGTACTGATAGTGATATACCAAGTCATGTGGAACCTCGGAAAAGAGGGACATGGCGAACAAACAGATACTGCGGAGACGGGGATCAAAACGGACCCATGATATGATATGACGGGAAAAACAGACATGGAAGCCAAGACACATTTGGGCAAAAAGTAAAGAGCAGGAAGAAGGAAGAAGGTCGCTAGAAGGACAAGCCCCGCGGTGATCAGCGAAGCTAGCTGTGTCCTGGCACCGATATCGCCATTGATCCGAGACCTGCTATCTTGTGGGCTTATTACCGAAACGGACGGCAACTACACGGACCTTACGATGGAACCGAAAGCGGGAAGGGTACCCGGAACAAATGAGCCGGCGAGATTGGCCGCACCCAACGCAACTAGCTCGCGGTTCGGACTAATTGGATGACCAAAGCGATCGCCATTCTGCTTCGCAGCGACAATGCTATCCAGGAACCCGATGACCGTGATTAGACTACAAAGTTCGACAATTAGCTCTGATGTTTACGTACAACCGAGGAAACTCACATTGCGGTAGATGTTGTGTCACGCAGGAAAGGATACGTATGTGAGCCTAGAGGAAACTTGAAGAAATGTTTGCTCGTCGAAATGGGGACTGAACCGAGAACCGCAACGCCTTCTTGATCCCAATGCAGCTCATTGGATATCCCTAAAACAATGTTGAAACAGATGTGCTAGACATCACCACGGCTTACAAGTTGAGGCGACGACGACAAGAAGAACCTCGGGAAGCCGATAAATCCACCAAGTTCTCTTGAAGGATTCCTTGAAAAGTCGTAGGAAGATCAGGACGAACAATGCTCCAAAACTGATGAGCGTTGTCAGTTTATGGGAGTGTGTCCAAACATATTCAACGAGAAAGAGGATCTTGTCTAAAGTCGTTTCTGGGCGGACTTGGTCCTCCAACGCAACCAAACCAAACATCGGAACGAGTTGTTCACTAAGCGGGACATCAATGTATGTGCGGCAACGGAAATTAACCATGCGCACACAGTGATCACAACTGCAACGGCAGTCACAAAACCGCGGAGAAGAGCACGACTGAGAACAACATCCAGAAAGCCGAGGCGAAGGAAACCCAGGAGGAAGGCGAATAGTCCAACCTAACGTTGGTGTATGTAGCATCCTGATGAGGGTATTGAGAAATCGTACCTGCAGACCTATTGCAGTTGCGACAGCAATACCTAGTTTATCGGGAGAAGAGTTGGGGTGCGCGTGACGAAACTCGGTGACAGCTTGACCGACAAGCAAAGACAAAGCGGCTTCTGCTGCCACATTGAGTTGTCTTGAAGTTCCGAGTAAACTGTAAACTATGGGAGGTATAGAAGCTGCGAACTGGTAGAAAATGATAGCACCAAGGATGAGACGAGAGGACTGCAGCTTACAAGGCCGGCGGTTGGGCCAATCTTGGCTAGGGAGGTACCGTAACTGACCGACTGAGGTATGATCATAGCGGCGAGTGACACGCCAGCGAGCACATCGCCACCGAGACTGAGCTGGAATAAGAAACGAAGCAGGGGTGGATGAAAAAGACTTGCAGAGAGAATGAGTAGCCGGGAATCCATGCAGTCGAAGGCACGTAATATCGCAATCTCCTTGCGAACTTGGTGTCACGTATTTTCGTCCGCTTAGTACCTTCGAGTACTGGAAAGACGATTTGTTTTCGGGTATATGGAAGGGGGTAAACAGAGACTCACCGACGGTCGAGGCGGCGTCTGCCATAGGAGTACTTGCGCCGTACTGAGCTGGACCGCTTTCGACGTCGTCTCGGTTGAGGAGGGGTGCCGTCTCTTGTGCATCCATTTCACGAAGCAAGGAGATGGATGTGGCAGTCGATGTCGTGTCGAAACTCATTTCTAGTCCACGACTCGCCCGTGCAGTGAGGACGGTGAACTCGTCCACGCCGGGTAGACGGCGGAGTCAGACTCGCCTGTGATCGGGGAACTCGGGCGCTGCCTGTCACGTGCCTTGTGGGAGCAAACCAAACCGTCAGTGCTGCGACACGTCGCCATCCAGCGCCATTTCTGCGGCTACGCGATAAGGGGCCTCCAATGCAAATTCATATCTACCAGTACTTCCCCCACAGCGTCTGATTGTGAAACTCATTGATAACGAATGATGACCCAGAATGGGCGTCGTGCAGGACGTGCTCGCCACCCAAACCAAACAAGGCCAATCACAACCATTTAAGTAGTGAGCTCCGGGCAGCACACGACTCTTTCCATCCGCCATGTCCCAACTCACTCTTATCCTTTTGGCGGCGTCGCTGGCGTCGTCGGCGCTGGCCACCCCTCTCTCTACCTCTCCTTACTCCTCACAGCGTCGTCCTCATTTTGGCGTGGCTCCTCTTGTGGAGGTCGAGCACGTCCACGGTACTATCAACAACTCGTACATCGTCGTGTTGAAGGATGATATACCTCCCTCGCTCGTGCAGAACCACCTCAACTTTTTGCAATCAGCCCACCAGTCTGACTCCCTCCTTGGCGACAATGTCGCTTCCGGACTACGTCATGTCTATGACACCCACATCAAAGGCTATGCTGGAGAGTTCACCGACGGAGTCCTAGAACAAATTCGTAGAATGCCCGAGGTTGACTTCATAGAGCGCGATCAGATCGTTCGTACCACCGACACGATCGGCACCCAGAACGGTGCACCCTGGGTATGCCCTCTTTTTGGCCGCTTATCCCCACCCTAATTCTCGATACCCAAGGGTCTCGCTCGCATCAGCCACAGGAGCAAACTCACCTTTGGAACGTTCATGAGCTACGTATACGATGCAGGCGGCGGCGAGGGCGTCGATGTCTATATCGTCGATACCGGTATCAACATTCACCACAACGAATTTCAAGGTCGTGCCTCTTGGGGCAAAACCATTCCGACCAATGATGAAGACGAAGACGGGAATGGTCACGGCACGCACTGTGCTGGCACCATCGGATCTCGCAAGTATGGTGTTGCAAAGAAGGCAAACCTCATCGCTGTCAAGGTCCTTGGCTCCAATGGCAGTGGATCCATGTCTGATGTCATCGCCGGTGTGGCATGGGCTTCACATCAGGCTCAGCTGAAAGCTGCAGCTGCTCGCGCTGAAGTCGCTGCTACTGGTAAGACTGCTCACAAGGGTTCCGTCGGCAACATGAGTCTCGGAGGGTCCAAGTCACCAGCCTTGGATATAGCCGTCGACAGATCTGTAGACGCTGGACTCCACTTTGCTGTAGCAGCTGGTGTGTGATTCTCGACCATCATTCTGGTCCATCTGCTCACAGCATCTAGGTAACGACAACAAGGATGCTTGCTCGTACTCGCCCGCGGGTTCAAAGAACGCGGTCACTGTTGGAGCTTCCACTCTTGGTGACGAGCGCGCTTACTTCTCCAATTTTGGTCCATGTGTGGATGTTTTCGCTCCTGGCCTTAATATTATCTCCACCTACACTGGTTCCCCAACGGCAATCGCCACACTCTCTGGCACCTCCATGGCATCGCCTCACATTGCTGGCCTGATCGCGTACCTCCTTTCCATCTACCCCTCTGTGACATTCAATCCTTCCCTTCCTTTCCAACTCTCCCCGGAGGCCCTCAAAGTCGAGGAGACGTACGCTTCCTTCTACGCTACGGCTCGCGCAGCACTTCCCTACTGGATGTCCCAATATCTCCCTTCACCTGACTTCTTTGTCCCAGTTCCCAAGGGTCCCTACGCCGTGACACCTGCTCAGCTAAGGGATGCTATCGTGGCCCTCTCAACTCACGGGGTGCTTACAGACGTAGGCAAGGATTCACCTAACTTGCTCGCTTTTAACAATGCCACTGCCTGAGGGAGTCGATCTTTTCTTGAACAAGTTGATTCTATGACATAGCATGATCTATTTGGATGTCTCCGAACTACATGTTGATCCGCTCCAGCATGTATCATAGATTCAGACTATCGATCACATTTTAATGGGCCCACGATGAGACCTTTCAGCATTGAAATTGAATGTCCAGACTACAATCGCAATGTCCTTTGGGGCGAGTGACTCAGGTATCCTTGCCAACGAGTCCGTCAGTTTTAAACCTAGTATTCAATGGGTACCGTGCGATGGCCTCACTCGCTGCTAAAACCTTGCTCAATTGAGAGACAAAGTAGGGATCCCTATATACCGAATCCAGCCTGCAGATTCCTTGACGCCATAAACGAGATCACACCCAGTGTGCAACAATGTAGGCCTCCTGCCTCAGTGCGGCGACTGCCTCTGCATCCGAGTCCCGATCTGCCTGCCACGCCCGTACCTCAATCGCCCTTGCGATCTCGTGCAGCACTGCTGCGCACCCGTTGTGTGCTGGAGGGAATGCGGTAAGAAGACCGCGATGAAGGAGCAGGGAATCTAGGTAAGCGCCATTCGTCGTCTGAAACGCGCCTGCCGCGGGGTAAGGGTACGGGGACGGAGAGAGGACGGGGGAGTCTGGGACGAGCGAAGCGAGGATAGATTGGAGGAAGTGGCATGCGGGGAGTTGAGGAAGATGGACGAGGGCGGATGAGGTGGGGATGAGGTCGGTGTGGGGTTGGTCGGAGGAGCTGGACTTTGAGCTTGATGACTCCGACGCGTCGGACTGATATAGAGAATTGGGATAAGAATGAGAGGGGAGAAGACGGAGAGACTCACATGGCACGCCGGATCCTCCGTGTTTGCATCGTGTTCGTTTGCACTTTGTGATGCATACGGGACATAGTCCACCGTTGCTGTCTCGGGAACCTTTCTCCAGCGATTGTCAACGATAACGATCTCGGAAGCGAATCGGACGTGACTGACCTTGAATTTCCCCTTGGTTAGGGACATGGCCTGCAAAAGTTGACAAAGGTCGACTTCCGACTGATAAGTCTATGGCGTGGTGAGACTTGAATTCAATCATCCACACGATAATCCTCACTGGAATGCCGAACTCGTGACCCTGATCATATCCTACAGCGACCATGGGCCCAACTGGAGATGCCATTTCGATGTCTATCGCGGCCATGATTGTAGCAGAGAGTGGGAGAGGAATAGATGACAGATGATTGATTTCGATTTGGCGGGTCATGTCCAGCATATGTACCCGCACCTCGGGATGACATGCGGAACGGGGCACTCTGCCTCGTGTTCGCGGCACCATCCGGAGCATCAGCATTTCCGGAAAGCTCCCTCGTTCTAGGGCGGACCTAGGGCAACGTGTCTCAGCGAACCATGAAGCGAGCAGCCCATTCCGTCCCAGACCGTAGTCGAAGCTTGGGGCGGTGGGGATGATCGTAAAGCATGTGATGAGTGTAGAAGATCAATCGACGTCGACCCTGGTTAACTCTGGATGACCCATTCTTTGGCTCGCTTATACCCATGTGGCTAGAGGACACGACACTACTGCTCTGCTTCGTCTCTGTGATCCATGAACGTGAAGCATGTCCGAAGGGTTCGAATGACTCAGCCGGTGCGCCCCGGTCCTGAAGTAGACAAGGTCAACATGATGCACGGAGAACGAGGAGAATAGCAACGATTCAGAGAGAAGATTTGATCCCTGTCTCCAGCAACAGGGATAGGATCATTCGGAAGCGTCTGGGAGACCTTCTGTCAAGCATACACAGCCAACCGATACGAATTTTTCCATCCTTGTAGTCTCGAGAGCTGAAGGCGAACTCACATGATAGTCCGGTCTCGCGGGGTCGTCAAAGGTACTTGGCAGACGGATGCGATGCCGTCACATGACCACGATGACTGACCATAGAACTGCTTCCGTCGAACTGGTGAAGGCTCGGCACAAGCCGTGACGGCAGGAGGCGTTTCCACAGGTACCGAATGGTGACGCGTGACATGCCGCTCCTTCGTGCTTCAACGAGCGAGCGATACATGTTTGGGCGGCCTCTGATCAGATAGCTCTCGGCGGAACCCCAAGCCAGTGGCATATTAAAAGCGACTTGTGCTTCTCACAAATCTACCATGCTTCTTCTGCGACAAATCAGAAATCGTTGGTCTTGATAGCCCTGGTTAGTCGCCCCATCTCTACTTTCCGAGTGACCCAAGTTTATTCCTCTTCCCATAGGTTCCCGTCTACCTTTTCGTGACTACCTATTGATATGTATGAACACCCGAAGCATGTAAGAGGTGCGCAGCAAGCGTATCCGCAACACAATTCCCCGCGTATGTCATATGAACCACATGGGAACGAACGACTCGATTTGCTCAAGCCCGTCCTTAGTAGTTCACGAAAATGTCGGCATTGAGGGTACGAACGTTGACAAAGAAAATCCCGGAAGGGGGAATCTACAACCTTTGAGCTCTGGAGATGACGATCCAGACGAAACACAAGTAAACTCCGACGTGATAGCTGCCTGGACGCAACGTCTACAGGTTCTCACTGTCGTGGTGCGTCGACGATGTATTTTTCCCTTTTATCTGTCGCCATGACACAGCTTCTCCAAGACTACCTTTCTGACGTCCATGGACGGGGAGCTCTTTTCATTGGCGGCACTCAATACACAAATCGGACTTCCCACCGGCACGACTTCTCGTGAGCTGGTGTATTCTTGTCTTTCGGGGGCCTTGATCTTCCATGTTTGTGCATGTACGTGTCTCTCGCGTTTTGATCTCCACTATGTTCGAGCCAATGCACATCTAGGTATACTTGGTTATGTCGCGTCGTTCGCGCTGATCCGCTACCGGATCATGGATGCCTCTGGTGAGGATGATACAAAGGTTCCTGGCATGCTATTATCAGGTCTGGGTGTAGCTCAATCGGTACAGCGTGTCTCACGCAAGATTATACTAGAGCCAGTGCACCCACTACGCTGGCTCGTGACCTTTCTGCAACGTCCAGAGATATTTCGGTTCCTCCCCTTTTTCCGGTCCTCTCGGTCTCCTCCGCCACCTCCACTGTCTCTTCTAACGCATTGTTACTATACCACCCTCTGTCTCACTACAGTTGGATTTTGCCTAGCACTCACTGGTATACTCGCGTATATTTGGGCCGGCCTGCCAACGCCGGTCGGTATCTTTTCTACCATTTGTTTGGGCGTCGGTATCAGTGCAGGCGTGTGGGCAGTCGCTATGTAGGATCTATCCTGTAATATCTATACGAGGCCTCATGTGAACTTATCGATGGCCGATGTGTTCTGAAATGGGTCATGCACATCATGGGTTGACCGGTTGCCCTGTCCAACTTTCCTTTTTCTTATATTCCCTTTGTGGTCTGGCACTTCGTATCTTCAGGCAGCATCCGGGCCCGTCTCGAGCTCTGGCAGAATATTGAGCCCTCCTCCCATGTTCATTGCTCGCAAATTCGCAGCAGATGGCACTTTGTCGCCGCCACGCCCAGAAAGTTATCCCCCCACGCATTGAAAGGCATCGCCAAACTAGTGTCTGATGGCGTGCACGCTCCGCAGATACTGACACATTATATGTACTGTCAGGGAATTCCTCAAAGTAGTGATGGGTAGTGCTGCTAGTTCATTGCCTAGTATTCGATGTTTACAACTCGACCGACAACCGCAGCAACACTCACCCATGCCAGAAATATTAATAGTACACGTACACCAATATTTGCGTCCATGGAAAAATATTTTTCGAGAGTCCCTGAATCCCTTTTTTTGTCGTATGGGAACTTTACTCGGAATTACTTGCAGGCAGACCGAAAGGGACAAAGGAAGCTAGTTATCGAAATTCCTTCCGACAGAGACTTGAAGTGTCCTCAGACACGTTGCCAATGAAACCACCAACGCAGCACTGTAGCAATCAGCTCCTGGGTCTGCCTAGAGAGGCTAGGAAAGTCCTCGGATGTGAGCGACTTTCAAAGCAGCTGCAATCGTCCATGAGGTGGTCGAGGACTGACCATGACCAGTTGACCAGTCGTTACTGGGTGCTCGGCAAGGTCCCCTCGGTGATTCGGACATGATTCCAGGAGACCCAGTAGGGATCACTTATGAGAGGTCGAGATATAATCCTCAGAGGACCGCAGACAATGGCGTGGCGTGGTTGTTGTGCCGCGAACCGAGCAAGTAGGAGGTATGGACACCCTGGCAGGTATACGGGGTGGGTCGGCGACGTCAGGATCTAAACTAGTAGGCAACAAGGTCCAGTGCTTCAGGCTTTGCGCAGCATGACGGGAAAGACAAACGAGAATAAACGCTGTAACGCGTTTCGTGGTGCTGCGTCCATACGAAGATTCTGTGTGTCAATAAATACTAGTTCCTGAAAGCGAAAATTGCGAACCCGTGTGCCAACGACGAGCACGGGCTGAAACATACCACGTGCGCCTGCAAAGGAGTGACATGTCTCCGTGCTGTCACCGGCCTGCCAACATCAGATATTTTAAACAAGGCTCGTATCAGCCACTGAAAGATGGACTTACTCTTGAAATAGCAATCAAGCTGTTCCACAGATATTATATCAGCCCTTGAAAGTGCATGGACTCATCTTGAGCTCAGAGTGGTATATTCGCCACAAGTCGTTTGAGGGAGGCGCTACTGTATAATGAGGACTTACCCTGCCAGTGGGTGACCGTCGGCAGTCGGGTGAGAATGTTGTTGACGACCTTCAAAGCTTCGTCCTTAATTAGGAACTTCGGTCCTGATCACCCTCAAGAACCGCTTTCAGTGGAAGCTATCAGTATACCATAACTTGATTTGAGGCCATGAACCTGCCGCATCTATAATCAAAACCCAGGGTAAAGCTATCCTTTGATCCTTTAGTGGGTGGATTTTTTGATATGCCAGTACTCACCGGATGATCAATCTCATGGGAAGCCAGATTGATCTAAGTATATTCACTGCTTCACATCTTTCGTCATTTTAACAAAGGAATACCTAAATATGTCAGTCGATGGGAAATACGTGCGAAGTTGACAGCCACGTCGAAAGGCGAACAAGCTAATGTCCAAATCTGGCCTGAAGTGGAGTGCCAAATTTGGTCGTTAGCTTTTCTACTAACCACGTACGGTAAGTTGAAAGAGAGATGCCAATCGTGATGATGATACGGTGAGTATAAAGACACTTGGCGCATTCTAATGTGACTCAGAGCCGCGCCACTCTTATTGTTCTGACCTTTACTCCCATCCTCATTTGTCTCGCTAAATCGAACATACTCTCCCTCGGGCACTTCAGAACAATAAACACATCCCAAATCGACATGCACGGCGTCAAGTTCACTGTCTTCTACGTCATTGCTGCTTTGGCTGCTTCAGGTAGCTCATCCGGTCATTTCTCGAAGTAAACATGCTGATATGATACTTTTAGCCTTTGCATCACCTGTCCCTGTCGCTGCCCCGGTGGCGCGGTCTGCGGACATCGGCCTCCTCGTTGTGAGTGTTTCTCTGTAGTCTTCCGTGGCCGCAACCAAACTGACTCTGAACGTGAAGCGAGACTCTGAGGCCGTGGTATCACGCGAGCCCGCATCAGTGTCAGAGGATCTCGAGTCTCGGGGGGGTTGCATGGCCAGAGGCAAATCAGGCTGCATGTAATTGGTGGTGCATCTGACTGCTCAGGCCGCTTCCTCTTTTCGCTTCAGATCCCGACTAGTACTGCATACCCCCGGCGATACCGCCCTTTTATGGCTCACTCTCTCCATTACTTGGCGTTCATCATACTAGACAGCGGTGGACGTCGCTCGCCTTTTTCCACGTTTTTTTTAGTAGGACTGTGATTGTATCGTTAGTTGATAGATTATGCATATGTATCATCGTTTAAATTTATCTTCAGCTCGAGGGTTAAATGTGTCTTCCGTCTGAAGACAAGTTTTCTGAATGGCAGGCTTTTCGAAAGAAAGTTGTACCGAGTCATTTGAACACTTGTGTATTAATCCCCGACTCCTTTTGGAGGAGGGTTGTTCACAGCCAGGCACGTACCACTTCTCTGCAGACGGACCTGCAGGAACTTTTGCCCATAATAAGAACCCCTTGTTTGTATTTGTTGTACCTACTGAAAACTCGTGAGCAGCCTTGCATACAGTTTGCCTCGTCGCTTGTCACTCGGAAATGTCGACTGCGGCGGCAGAGACACGGCATGCGATTGAGCACAAAAGAACAATCAAATATATTCCAAGGACAATCCCTGTGTGCGACAATGGCTTGTGATGCGGTAACGACTGACAGTAAGCATACAAGTATGTTAATTATCAGAGACCGAGGGTATCATGATTCAAAGCCATCAAAAAGAGCGTAATTAAAGCTATCAGAAAGAGCCTAGGTAGTATTCGGAGTCAAACCCATCAAATAGAGGGTAATCAAAGCTATCAAGCATACTTAGCCCACTTGGCTGGAGAAACGCTGTGGCTGATGACGAGGTCAATGAGGTGTTGCCAAAGGTGCACGACGAGGTGGAGGACGCGACGGCGCACGGTAATGCATCGATCGTGGGGGAGCGTCGAGGTGCTACGAACGCTCACATGCGATCGACGAAGGCTGTCGAAGAAGGTCGTCAGTACGAGACGGCAAATGAAGGGGACGTGCCTGTTACACCAATGACACCACCAGCACCACCTGAACCGCCAGACAGACCCGTGCAACGAGAAACCAAGCCCCCAAGCGTGCAGCTCGTGGGGGAGAGTGAATGTGCGAGCTGTGACAAGGAATTTGCCAGCGACGAGGCGACGCCGTCGGGAGTACGCCAGGATGCCGAGGACACCAGGAGACGGCCGAAGAACCTACAGAACACGTCAGAACGTCAGCGCGACGAGATGGAGCAGTTGTATGGGAGGTACTCACCCACGGGTGCTCGAGTCGAGCTACATGTGACGGGACGCGAGGTGAAGGTACAGGGTAGCTACCAGAGCACTTAGGGACATTCCAGAAGCCACGGGGACGAGCGCGTCGACGGAACGAACGCGCAACTCTGAGGTACAAGTCCTAGGGGTCAATCTGGCCAGCAGGAGCCTGAGGCACTGGGAGCCAACGACATAGACCGGAGCCGCGAGACCGTTGGAGACGTATGTGGAAACTCCTAGACGCGTTAGCGACAAGTACGGCGACAGGACGAACTCACCGTGTCGAGGTACAACGCCAGCAGGCCAGGAGGGTGAGGAAGAGGTCCAGAGCGAGCCAGACGACTCCGGACGCAGAACGGACGGGAAAGGCACTTACCTAGGTGCCATAGG
>JBBPLY010000427.1:0-14421 GCA_038090035.1 Xerocomus nothofagi | reverse complement strand
CTGAACCTGCTGCTGCAGCGCGACGACTTGACTGGCCAGCTGATTGATGATGTCCAACAGCTGGGCGATTTGCTCGTGGAGGTCGGACCCGTCCATGAGGGTTGGTGATGGTGGTGGGGAGTCGGAGGGGGGTTCGGAGACTTCATCTGTCTCAGAGGGATTGTCTTCTTGTAGAGACCACAGCTTGTCTCTGTGCCTCTTGGATTACTTGATCAGCTTCTTCTGATCTAGCCCGTCGCTCAATTAATTCTTCTAACCAGCGGGCGAGTGTTTCCTGAAATGGACTGTATAGATCTTGTTCGTTCAGGTGATGTTGAATGCCTCGAATTTGTTCTTCTCTCGAGGGGATTCCTTGGTTTTCAAGCCCAGTGACAATATTATTCGGGTCGACTTCTGACTCTTCTTTTTTAATGTCCACAGAGGGTAGACGGAGGGGTAGGATGACAGGAAGGTCTTCAACCTTAACGTTTGAGGAGGAGGGGAACATCTGTATGTAAAAGTAATAATACTGGGTGAGGACTTTTCGACTCCAACCACAGTACGAGTATTGAAGCAATAGCCTCTTCGACTACTCTTTACATAAAATGATAAGTTGGTGTCACGAGCACCCATCCCAAAGGACAAAGAAAGTAAAGGTTTGTTGGGGCGGTGTTTAAACCAATTAAGAGCTCTCTAGCTCACCCACTACTGTGCTATTAACAGCTAATGGTCTATCCTGGAGTAACCCAGTGACTATGTGCAAGGGGAGAAAGGAAGTGATAAGTAAAGTATAGCTAATCCCGTTAAGCCTCGGGTCTGGCTGTATCCCTTTAACGCTAGGGGCCACATATGTGCTTGGAAGCAAGTAAAGATGAAAGTCAAGTTCTAATGTTGGTGACCTAAGACAATAGGTGCAACCAAACACTAAACCAAGACCAGAAGTAGAGATGAGCAAATGCCAGAGGGAATTCCAGCAAGAACTTGACTAGAGTTCTGCTGGCGTTGCATTCATAGTACTTATACTAATCTATTGTTTGTACATGTGTATAGACATAGAACATATTGGAACATTGTAGAATGTTCAAGAAGTGACTTGTGGAAGAGAGAAGCATAATGTGTGAATGAGAAGCATAGCCATGGGTACAGAATGGAAGAGACAAATAGAAGCCCATGGTGATTAAATACATGAGGCGTACAGCCTCACATAGCCGTGATCCCATTGGGCATGGAGATTAAACACAGCCAAGTGCACAGCAACTCAGCCACATGACGTGAGGGGCGCACAGCAGCCACTCATACCACGGTCACATGACACAGGCATGTGATAAGGTCATGTGATCCATCAAGAAAAACATTGAAGTCCATTTTATGTAGTGTAAGGTGTCCGTTAGCCCTTAATAAAATAAGGAAAAATATGAAAATAATAGAGAAAAATACAGCGTTCGTAACAATATGTCATCACTATGCTTCTTGAATGTTCTTGAATGTTCCATTATGTTTCATACACATAAACATGTACAAACATCATAGTCAGTATATATAGTATGAATGCAACGCCAGCAGAACTCTAGTCAAGTTCTTGCTGGTATACCCTCTGGCATTTCCTCGTCTCTACCTAAGTCCTGTTTGAGTGTTTGGTTGCACCTAAAGCCATAGGTCGCCAACATTAGAACTTGACTATCGTTTTTACTTGCTTTACCAAGCACTCTATATGTGGCCCCTAGCGTTAAAGGGATATAGCCAGACCCAAGGCTTAACTGGACCTACTTTAGTTTTCTTTCTCCATTTGCCATTAATCACCAGGTTACTCTGGGATAGACCATTAGCTGCTAGTAGCACAGTAGTGGGTGAGCTTGTGAGCTCTTAATTGGTTTAAACACTGCCCCAAAAAACAACCTTCTTCTTCTTTGTTCTTTGAAACGGGTGCTCATGTCACCAACTTAAACTTTTATGTAAAGAAGAGTTGAAGAGGCTATTGCTTCGATCTTCATACTGTGGTTGGAGTTGAAAAGTCCTCACCCAGTATTATTACTTTTACATACAGATGTTCCCCTCCTCTTCCAACGTGAAGGTAGAAGACCTACCTATCACCCTACCTCTTCATCTCCCCTCTAGAGATGTTAAGAAAGAAGAATCCAAATATAACCTGAACAACGTGGTCATGGGTTTAGAGAACCAAGAAGGAATCCCCTCGGTCAACAAACAAGTCTGAGGCATTCAGCACTATGTGCACAAAAGGGATTTATATGACCCTTTCCAAGAAACACTCACTCATTGGCTAAACGAGCTAATCGAGCAATGAGCCAGATCTGAAGAAGCAGATCAGCTAATCCAGGAGGCCCAGGAACAAGCTATGGTCACCACAAGAAGACATACACTCAGAGACAGATGAAATCTCTGAGTACCCCAACAAATCCCCACCATCATCACCAACCCCAATGGACGGCCAAGACCTCCTGTTGCAGACCTCAAGATACGTTGTACGTAGATAGGTATGCGACTAGGCAATAACCTATAGAACCAGGGGTTCGTAGACAAGAGGGGATGACGGTGAACGTAGTATCAACCGTAGTCAGGGGCTCACTGGAGGTAACGCCTATAACGTCGTAGTTAGGCGTGAAGGATCTTCCTTGAGAGTATCCTGGTCTTGCAAAGGTCTAGGACCGACACTTGACACAAGAGTGACTTATGAGAGGAGGGAATACGCGCATATGCGTAAGAGTGTCAAATGACGACTAAGATCTACTTGGGGTAGACCTTAGAGTCGTCCTTGTATTTATACGATGTGGTGCTACGCTGACTAAGCTACTGTACAGTACCATAGGGCGTAGGGTCAGATAAGTATAGGTATAGGGTACAGGGTACAACGCTCTAGAACCGGTCTAGAAGCGTACATGCGTAAGGCATGAGGTGTGACATCATAGATAGCAAGAATAGCGGGGTAAAGGGTATGATGTCATAAGTAGGCGTACCTGGTCTAGGCGATGACGTAGAGTCTAGAGTGAGTGACGTCATGATGATGTCAGGTCACGTGACCAGGAAAGATAGGAGGGGAATCGTATCCGGTATACAATGATAGTCCAAGGAAAACCTTGTAAAGGACAAGGGTGAAGGTATGCGCCGATGAAGAAGAATACCGTAGTGGTGAATAGGCGCAACCGTAACACCTCCATGAGTGCATCGCTCAACTTGCTGACATCATCAATCAGTTGTCCGGCCAAGTCATAACATTGCAGCAGCAGGTACAGCTGCAACAGCAAGCTCCAGCTCCAGTAGCAGGACCATCAAGAGGGTTCGCCCCTACTGAAAATAAATTTCAACAGAAGGTAGAGATCACACCCGATCCAGGGTTCTTTGATGGCGATTATGGACACTACCCTACGTGGTGAAATAAAATGAGAATGTACCTAGAAATATATGACAAAGCTTTCAGTATGCTCAAAGAGGAAAATGTGGCTGTCCTAACAAGAATCTGACCTGAGAAGGATGGGAAGGATACACATGGTGCCAAAGCATGGGCACAAACCAAGCTTGACGGCTTGACCATCACAAGGCAATGGCTTAGCAGAGACAACTTCTTTAAGGAACTCGATGATTGCTTCCGACCTGGAAATGAAAAAGACATGGCCATGCAGAAATTGGTCGCCATGAAACAAGGAAGAGTGGAATGAATCGAGGACTTTATCATTAAATGGCTTATACTATACCAACGATCTCAATGTAATGATGTGATGGGGGTATATCTTCTTGAAACCCAAGTATCCACCTCCATCTTGCAACCAATCTTCACAAACAACTTGTGAAAGACAATGGTGGACGAGTACATTACCCTTATAAAGGAAAGGGGTAATGCGTTGGAGTCATTTGCAATAAGAAACAACCAGGGGTGCATCTGGAATATGAACATGCATAACAACACAAAGCCAGTCTCATAGGAAGGCAATGCCATGGACATAGATGCAGTATGCAAAAGAAACAGCTGTTTTAACTGTGGTGGTAACCATATGGTGTGCGATTGTAAAGCACCAAAAAAGCAATGCCCAAAATGCTCCTTCCTTGGGGGAGGGCATAGAAAGGATTGTGTTGATTGTCGCATTGTCCGCGCGACTTCAACTAGTGATGAGGACAAACCAAAGAAGAGCTGCACTTCTTCGGACAAAGACAAGGAAGACCCCCAATCCAGGGTCATAAAAGAAATGGATTTTGAAGGTATGAGGGCTTATTTCAAAGACCTTGAGACTATGGACAAGAAGGGAAAAGACAAGGCCATGTGATTGAACCAGGTGATCATGTGAATATGGACCAGGACCCTAGTTTTGTAAATCAATATTCCATTTTCACCTCAGATGATGAGGGTAGCATGTATTCTTCAGATTCATCTACTGAAGATGGGTCCCATGCTAGTCATGGGCTTGCTGCACAGGAATGCAGGCTTAATTTGTCTTTTAAATCCCAAAAAAATATTTTACCTCAACAAACCCCAGAACAGATCCTAATACAGTCTGTTAGAATCAAAAATGAGATCAAGCTTGATGTACGTATAGCAGGAGCTACTACCAAGTGAGATATGAAGGAGACCAAAGCCCTGCTAGACTCAGGAGCTAATGGCATATTTATCAACCAAAAATGGATTGACGAGAACAAAATCCATACTACCTGATTGGATCGGGATATCCCTGTATATAATGTTGATGGAACAAAGAACTCCACAGGTAATATTATGCACATGGTGGAAATTATCATGGAATACCAGGGTCACTGTGAGAAGACTATGGCAGAAGTAACAGACCTTGGAAAAAACACCATCATTCTGGGATATAGTTGGCTCTCGAAGCACAATCCAGAAATAGACTGGCAGACCGGATCTGTCAAACTCTCAAGATGTCCTTGGAGTTGTTATTTATTACAGGAATGAAGTGTGTTACTCTGCATGATGGAAGCAAAGGAGTTAAACGACATGCCGTATGTCTATCGGCAATTACGCTCTTTAGAACCACTGAAGAAGGTGGAGAAAACTGCTGAAGAACTGATTCCACGACAATATCATAAATTTATAGCTCGTTTCCGAAGAAGAACTCAGAATGAATGCCTGAGAGAAAACCTTGGGATCACACAATTGATTTGCGACCAGACTTTAAACCAAGAAAGGGTCAAATGTTCCCTGTATTGGAAGTTGAATGTAAGGAGATAGACGAATTTATTGATGAACAGCTATGAAAAGGCTATATTCGTCCATCTAAATCTCCTATGACATCACCAGTATTCTTTGTTCCTAAGAAAACAGGCAATAAAAGGATGGTACAGGATTACTGATATTTAAATGAACAGATGATGAAGAACAATTACCCCTTACTGCTCATTTCTCAGCTCATTGATCGACTCAAAGGAGCTAAGTTATTCACAAAAATGGACTTACAGTGGGGATATAATAATGTCCAAATGAAAGAAGGTGACAAATAGAAAGCAGCCTTCATCTGTCACAGAGCAAGTTTTGAACCTCTTGTGATGTTCTTCGGATTATGTAATTCTCCTGCCACATTTCAGGCAATGATGAATGACATCCTCCACGATATGCAAGGATGTGTCATCATTTATATGGACAATATTCTTATATTTACCAAAACGGACAATCAAGAAGAACACGATCAAATCGTGTTAGAAGTATTAAAGTGGTTGGAGGAGAATGATCTCTTTGTCAAACCAAAGAAGTACACATTTAGCGTCAAGGAAATTGACATGCTCAGGATGATTGTTACCCCAAAGGAGTCAAAATGGACCAGACCAAGGTCGACGCTATTCTTGAATGGCCTGCTCCCACAAATGTCAAGGGAGTTAGAAGCTTCTTAGGCTTGGCGAACTTCTATTGCTGCTTCATATTTAATTATTTGCAGGTGGCCAGACCCCTGCATGACCTCATGAAGAAGGATCAGGCATGGATCTGGTCTGAAGTAGAACAGAAGGTGTTCGATATGCTTAAAGAACACTTTACCACAGCACCGGTCCTTGCATATCCGGATGGTGAATGTGTTTTTAGATTGGAATGTGATGCATCAGACTATGCCACCAGTACAGTACTATCTTTAGAAAAGGACGGAAAATGGCACCCCATTGCTTTCGCCTTCCACTCTATGACCACAGAGCAAAGGAATTATCCAATCGCCAATAAGGAAATGTTGGTGATAATTAACGCTCTAGAGCAGTGGTGGCATTATTTAGAAGGCACACACCACCAATTTGAAATATGGTTGGATCATACAAATTTGCAATATTTTATGAAAATCCAAGACCTGAATAGAAGACAGGCACATTGGGTGCAATACTTATCCCGCTTCAATTATGCATTAATCAAGATGCCTGGCACTAGTATGGGGAAAGCTGATGCTCTTAGCCAACAAGAAGATAATAAAGGAGTTACGTTCATTCCCCCAGAACGTGTTTGGTTTATGTATGTGCATGGAGCTGAAGAAAAAATATTAGAGTGCATCAGAGATGCACAAGAAAAGATAAACCTTGAGAGATTCCTGGAAGTAGATGGCTTTTGGAGGTTTAAAGAAAAGATTTTTATACCGGACGAAGGAAAACTCCGGCAAGACATCATAGAACTCTACCATAATTCTACGCTAGCCAGACATGGTGGGAGTGGGTGTCATGCTCAACCTAGGTAAGGGCAAATGTGAACGCAAGGGGTCAAGGGCTTATCGTCACTGTGCAGCTGACGAGACAAGGGGATGTCGAGGAGGCTGTCCAAGACAATGACTAAGGGTTTTAAGGGAAGTGTCCACTCAGAAGTAGGATGAGGACTTAGAGGACAAGGCCCTTCATAGAGAGATCAGAGGATTTGATGTAAGGGGTTAGATTGCATAGGTCTAACTTAGAGTACATCAAGGGTATCCTACAGTTTATATAGTCGAGCTTTGGAAGGGGATGGAAGGTGAAGGAAGGGTTGAGTCAGCAATAGAATGCAGTGGAACTGTGAAGAAGGAGCTGGCCAACCAATGACATAAAGTGAGCAATGAAGGGTCGCTTGGTAATACAATCGCATATGAGTCATGCTAAATACGTAAGTGGGAATCAGGGTGAAGGGTAGAAAGGAAGAACCCGAGCAGAGCTCGAATGGCAGGGGTAGGTAGTCCGTGGCGGGAAGAGTAAGAAAAAGAATAGGGGGTCTGATGAATTATAACAGTGAGAAGACCTGGGATTTGATATCCTGATATTATCATTGGGAAGAATTACATGCTCAGATAAAGGACTATACCGATTGATGTGATCGTTGTGCATGCATGAAGTCCGGAAATAAACCACCTGCAGGGTTATTGCATCCGAACCCTATACCTAAGGAACCCTGGCAGGATATTTCTGTGGACTTCATTATGGACCTTCCCTTATCTAACAGCTTCGACACAATCCTAGTGGTTGTTGATCACTTCTCAAAAGAAGTCATATTTATTCCCACAGTCAAGACAATAACTGCTTTGGGAACAGCTAGATTATATTGTGACCACATGTGGAAGATACATGGACTTCCCACATCTATTATTACAGATCGAGGACCCCAATTCACATCACAGGTGATGGCGGATCTTGGGAAGATGTTGAAGATAGACCTTCACATGTCAACAGCATTCCACCCACAAACGGATGGGCAAACGGAACATGTTAACCACAATCTTCAACAATATTTACGTCTATGTATGGCTGAAAGACAAACTGAATGGGCTGAATGGTTAGCGCTTGTGCAATTCAGTTATAATAATAGAACCCACTGGGCTACCAAGAAGTCACCCTTCAAGTTGACTCGAAGCTACACACCCCAAACTCAATGCTGGACGCAGCCAGGAGTAGTCTAGAGAAGGCTCAACTGCAGATGAAGGCTACTGCAGATCTTCACAGATCTGCATCTCCTATTTACACAGTTGGTCAGGAAGTCTGGCTTTCCACCAAGCATCTCAAGTTACGCGAGACTCAGATTTCTCATAAATTAAGTGAACAATGGATAGGACCCTATCATATCACAAAAGTTCTGGACAATGCAGTTGAACTGCGCCTTCCTCACTCAATGAGGATTCATCCTGTTATTAATGTTAGCTGCATCAAGCCTTACAAGAAAGGGTTGCTGGGTCAGAAAGCTGATAAGCTGGGACCTGTGGCTGTGTCAGATGAAGGCAACAAAGAATTCGAAGTTGAGTATATTATTGACTCATGCCTTAAAGGACGTTCTCTGGAATATTTAATTCATTGGTGAGGATATCCTGATGAGGATCGTACCTGGGAACTGTTATCACACCTTTCCAGTGTGAAGGACGCTATTTCTGCTTTTCATTTATCTAATCCTAATGCTCCATGCAAGTTGCAGATGCTACAGGAGGACTTTGATGGGCTTTTCTGCCCTTATGAAAATTATACCACCGTTCATGCTTTGTGGTCACGCCTGAAAGTTGTACCTTAGCAGGGAGGTAGTGTTACAAACACTTTATTTTTCCTATAATTTTCCTTATTTTATTAAAGGCTAACAGACACCTTTACACAACATACAATGGACTTCAATGTTTTCCTTGATGGATCATGTGACCTTATCATGTGCCTGTGTCATGTGATCATGGAAGAGTGGCTGCTGTGTGCCCCTCACGTCATGTGGCTGAGTTGCTGTGCACTCGGCTGTGTTTAATCTCCATGCCCGATGGGATCACAGCTATGTGAGGCTGTTCGCCTCATGTATTTAATTACCATGGGCTTCTCTTCTGATCTTCCATTCCATACCCACAGTATATGCTTCTTTCTCTCACCATATGTCATCACTATGCTTCTTGAACGTTCTTCAATGTTCCATTATATTCCATACACATAAACATGTACAAACATCATAGTCAGTATATATAGTATGAATGCAATGCCAGCAGAACTCTAGTCAAGTTCTTGCTGGAATTCCCTCTGGCATTTCCTTGTCTCTACACCACTAAGTCTTTGTTTGAGTGTTTGGTCGTGCCTAAATCCATAGGTTGCCAACACCTAAGTCCTGTTTGAGTGTTTGGTTGTGCCTAAAGCCATAGGTCACCAACACCTGATGGGATCACAGCTATGCAAGGCTATGTGCCTCATGTATTTAATCACCATGGGCTTCTCTTCTGAACTTCCATTCCATACCCACAGTTATGCTTCTTTTATCTCACAATACACTTCATGAACATTTCATAATGTTCCATTATGTTCTATGCACATAACATATACAAATAATGTAGTCAGTATATATAGTATGAATGTGACACCAGCAGAACTTCAGTCAAGTTCTTGCTGGAATTCCCTCTGGCATTTCCTCATCTCTACTCTAAGTCTGTTTGAGTGTTTGGTTGTGCCTAAAGCCATAGGTCACCAACATTAGAACTTGACTACTCTTTTTACTTACTTTCCAAGCACTCTATACACGGCCCCTAGCATTAAAGGGATATAGCCGGACCTGAGGCTTAATGGGACCTACATACTTCTTCTCTTCTTTTTTTGCTGTTAGCCACTGGGTTACACTGGGTTAGACTGTTAGCTGCTAGTAGCGCAGTAGTGGGTGAGCTCAAGAGCTCTTAATTGGTTTAAACACCACCCCGAAAAAACTCTTGTCTTCATTGTTCTTCAGAACAGGTGCTCGTGACACCACCTTATACTTTTACATAAAGAAGGCTTTTGACTCGATCTTCATACTGTGGTTGGAGAGATTTAGTCCTCACCCAGAATTACACTTTTACATATGGATGTTCCCCTCCTCCTTCAATGTGAAGGAAGAAGACCTACCTATCACCCAACCTCTCTGTCTTTCTTCCAGAGACGTTAAAAAGGAAGAATCCAAAACTGACCCAAATGACATGGTCACAGGATTAGAAAACCCAGAAGAAGGAATTCCCTTGGCTGATGATCAGATCCAAGACATTCAACACTACATACACGAATGGAATCTATATGACCCATTCCAAGAAACTCTCACCTGCTGGTTAGAAGAATTGATCAAGCGGAGAGCAGGATCTGAAGAAGCAGATCACCTAATAGTACAAGTGCAAGCACAAGCTGTGGTCACCACAAGAAGACAGACTCTCTGAGACAGACGACTTCTCTGAGAACCCCAGCGATGTTACGATTCATCCATGAGCCCCTATCTTTTCTCTTCACCTACACATTGACATTCCCTTCACTAGTCTTAGTATGACTTAGTCCCTTGACTTCATCCTTAGACTTATCCTTGTCATGTGACCTTGCATGTGACCATTCACATGACCTTATAGAAGCCGATGCTTCTTATTGATCCCTGCACCTCATGTCAGAGGCTTCTCTTCTATCTCGCCTCATGTCAGAGGCTTCTCTTCTCTTTAATCCATGTGCCTCATGTCTGAGGCTTCCTTTGTATTCTTAGATAAACCCTATGCCCTAGACCCTCTGCCCTGGCTCGTATATAGACTCGCCAGGTTCCTACCTAGTTCCCCATCTTGATCTTGCCTTCCCCCTTGTCATACTCTTCCCTCTTGGATCTTCCCTTTGGTCATCCCTTCCACCCCTTGTCCCTTGTTCTAGTGCCTCCCTAGTGCCTAGTACCAATCTATCCTCCTTGTCTTCACCTCCGTGTGACCTTAGTCCTTGTCCTACTACTTGAGTGGATGCTTTATCCTTAGTCTTGTATAAGTCTACCAAGTGTAGCATCTGAACTCCACCCTAGCTGAATAGCAGGGTTAAGTCTCGTCTAGAAGGTCTATGGTTGATCAACCCTTGGTCGATCATAACAAGCGACTCCCCACCACTCTCACCAATGGATGGCCAAGACCTCCACGAGTGCATCGTGCAAATGGCCAAGATTATCAATCAGCTGTCAGGCCAGGTAATTGCACTGCAACAACAGCAACAGCAGCAGCAAACCCCCGCTCCAGTAGCAGGAGGATCAACAGGGTTCATCCCTACTGAGAACAAGTTCTCCCAGAAAGTAGAGATAGCACTGGATCCGGGATTCTTTAATGGGGACTATGGTCGATATCCCACTTGGTGATCAAAAATGTGAATGTATTTAGAAATTTATGACAAAGTGTTTGCCACACTAAAAGAAGAGAATGTGGCAGTACTCACAAGAGTCTGACCCGAAAAGGATGGGAAAGATACTCACAGTGCCGAGGCATGGGCACAAACCAAACTTGATGATATGACTGTCACAAGGCAGTGGCTCAGTAGAGCCAACCTATTCAAAGAACTTGACAATCATTTCAGTCCTGGAAATGAAACAGATTTAGCTATGCAGAAACTCATAGCTTTAAAACAAGAAAGGACAGAACGGATTGAAGATTTCATAATTAAGTGGCTCAAACTATACCAACGATCCAAGTGTAATGAAGCAATGGGAGTATACCTCTTAGAAACCCAAGTATCTCCTACTATTTTACAACCAATTTTCACCAACAACCTGTGAAAAACCACAGTAGGCAAATACATCACCCTTATAAAAGAACAAGGGAATGCCTTGGAGTCATTTGCGATAAGGAGCAACCAGGGGCGCATCTGGAATATGAATGCGCATAACGATTCAAAGCCAGTCTCACAGGGAGGCAACACAATGGACATTGATGTGGTACATAAAAGGAATGGCTGTTTCAATTGAAGTGGTAATCACATGGTGTGTGATTGCAAAGCACCAAAGAAGCAGTGCCCGAAATGCTCCTTCCTTGGAGGAGGGCATCGAAAGGATTGCATAGATCGCCACTCTGTCCACACAACTACAACTGGCAATGAGGAGAAACCAGAGAAGAGCTGCACTTTTCTGACAAAGAAGACCCTAAATCCAGGGTTGTAAAAGAAATGGATTTCAAAGGAATGAGGGCCTACTTCAAGGACCTTGAAAACACAGACAAGAAGGGAAAAGGCAAGGCCACATGATCAAGCTGGGTGATCATGTGGATATGGACCAGGACCCTAGTTTTGTAAATAGATTATCGATTCTCACCTCAGATGACAAGGGTAGCATGTATTTAGATTCAGATTCATCTACCGAAGATGGGTCCTCTGCTAGTCATGGGCTTGCTGCACGGGAACGCAGGCTTAATTCATCTTTTAAATCCCAAAAAAAAAATTTAACCACACAAACCCTGGAACGGATCCTAATACGGTCCATTAGAATCAAGAACAAAATCACGCTTGACATACGAGTAGCTGGAGCTACAACCAAGTGAGATATGAAGGAAACCAAAGCCCCACTAGACTCAGGAGCTAATGGTATATTCGTAGATCAAAGATGGGTCAAAGAAGACAAGATCCAAATAAACCAATTGGATCAGGATATTCCTGTTTACACTGTTGATGGTACAAAGAACTCCAATGAAGACCTAAGACCTGAATAGAAGGCAGGCATGTTGGGCACAATATTTATCCCACTTCAATTACACACTAATCAAGAAGCCTGGCACTAGTATGGGAAAAGCTGATACTCTTAGCTGACAGGAAGATCATGCCATTGGAATAGAGCACGACAATAAATGAGTTACATTCATTCCCCCAGAACAAGTTAGGTTCACATATGTACACAGAGCCGAAGAAAAGGTACTAGAGTGCATTAGGGATGCTCAAGAAAAGGTGAACCTTGAGAAATTCCCGGAAATAGATGGTTTCCAGAGGTTCAAAGATAAGATATATATACCAGATGATGACACTCTCTGGCAGGATATTATAGAACTCTATCATGATTCAACAATGGCTGGTCATGGTGGAAGCGAGAAGACATGGGATTTGATATCCCGTTACTATCATTGGGAAGGATTACATACACAAATAAAGGACTATACTGATCGATGTGATTGCTGCACACGCATGAAGCCTGGAAACAAGCCACTTGCAGGGTTATTGCACCCAAACCCTATTCCTTAGGGACCCTGGCAGGATATTTCCATGGACTTCATAATGGACCTTCCATTATCTAATGGCTTCGATATGATCCTAGTGGTCATTGATCGTTGCTCAAAAGAAGTTGTATTTATTCCCACAGTCAAGACGATAACTGCTTTGGGAACGGCTAGACTTTATTGCAACCATGTGTGGAAGATACATGGACTTCCCACATCTATTATTACAGATCGAGGACCCCAATTCGCATCACAGGTGATGGCAGATCTTGGGAAGATGTTGAAGATAGATCTCTGCATGTCCACAGCCTTCCACCCACAAATGGATGGGCAAACAGAATGAGTGAACTGAGACCTTCAACAATATTTACGACTATTTACAGCAGAATGGCAGACTGAATGGGCTGAATGGTTAGTGCTTGTGCAATTCAGTTACAATAATAGAACCCACTCGGCTACCAAAAAGTCACCCTTTAAGTTGACTTGAAGTTATGCACCCCATATGGGGATTGAACCATGTGAAGCAAAGGCACTGGTTGCCACGGACTTCGCTAATGACCTTAAATTAATGCTGGACGCAGCCAGGAATAGTCTAGAGAAGGCTCAGCTGCAGATGAAGGCTACTGTTGCAGACCTAAGATATGACGTGCGTGGATAGGGATGTGACGTATGCAACAACCTATAGAAGCAGGGCTTCGTAGAGAGAGGCGAGACGGTAGCGTATCGTATACAGCTAGAGTCGAGGGCTCACATGAGATAACACTTATAACGATGTTGTTAAGCATGAAGGATCTTTGTGAGGAGTATCCGGGGTCTTGCAAGAGCCTAGGGCTAACACTTGACATGAGTAGTGACTTTGGAAGGTAACCGTCGATGAACCGTTGTTCAAGGGATGTGTCAAATGACGACTAAGATCTACTTGGGGTAGACCTTAGAGTCGTCGTGTATTATATACTACTGGTACAATGCTGACTAAGGTACTGTACAGGACCAAAGGGCATAGGGTATAGTACAAGGGTTCAGGGTTAGTAGGTCTAGAACCAGTCTAGAACCGTACATGAGGTAGGAGTAAGGTATGACATCATAGATAACAAGAATAGAAGGGTAGAGGGGATGATGTCATGGTCTGTGTACCTGGCCTAGGTCTATGACGTAGAGCCTAGAGTGGTGACATCATAAGTGATGTCAGATCACGTGACCAGAAAGAAGAGGAGGTGATAGATAAGATAAGTCCGAGGAACGATAAGAGACAGAGGTGTGAGAATAAGCCCAAAGGAATGCTGTAGAGGCGAATAGGTGAATTCGTAACACATCCTTCCTCTCCATCTCCCTTCCAAGGACATAAAACAAGAATTGGAAACCGACCCAAATGACATTGTCACTGGGTTGGAACAAGAAGTGATTCCCTCAATCAAAGATTGTTGTAATTCAGGGGCCAACGTGACACAACAATATGTGATCGACGTTGCCAAGTCCCCTTGACTACGATTATCCACTCGGATCCAACAAATACGCACAAGGAAACCTAACTCAGGTATGAGGAGAGTTGCCTTAAGTCACTCAAGCCTTTTACAGCGAATAACCAAGTGGT
>JBBPLY010000425.1:0-14444 GCA_038090035.1 Xerocomus nothofagi | reverse complement strand
TACAGCCTTGCATAGCCGTGATCCCATCGGGCACGGAGATTAAACACAGCCGAGTGCACAGCAACTCAGCCACATGACATGAGGGGTGCACAGCAGCCACTCATACCATGGTCACATGACACAGGCACGTGATAAGGTCATGTGATCCATCAAGGAAAACGTTGAAGTCCATTTTATGTAGTGTAAGGTGTCCGTTAGCCTTTAATAAAATAAGGAAAAATGTACAAAAATAATAGGAAAATAATAGCATCTGTAACAGGCACTGGGTCAGCGGCGCACCTGAACTCGGCCTGGAAATACCCTTGAAGGATTGGCCAAAGGAGTGGACCCACGGTGCAAACCGCTGCAAGTTTGTGATGAAACACTACAACTATTATGATTGACCGAGGGTTGATCAATCGTAACAAAAGATCAAGATCATGGTTCCTTGGCCACCATCGTTGTGAGCCCTCTACCCACACGTCCCCTCTTCCCCGCCACAGTCCTTGCCTGCCATCACTATGGCTCCCCCTCACCCCACTCGCCTCACTGTCAAACCAGACAGCAAACCCCTCACTGCTGCTGTATCCTCGGCCAAATGACTCTTCATTCCTCTCCCTACCATGTCCCCTGTCACTCCCTCAAGAGCTCCTCCTTGTTATGAATGCTCTATTTTCCTATTTATTTTGTACATTTTTCCTTATTTTATTAAGGGCTAACGGATGCCCTACACAACATAAAATGGACTTCAATGTTTTCCTTGATGGATCACATGACCTTATCATGTGCCTGTGTCATGTGACCATGGTATGAGTGGCTGCTGTGTGCACCTCACGTCATGTGGCTGAGTTGCTGTGCACTCGGCTATGTTTAATCTCCGTGCCCGATGGGATCACGGCTATGCAAGGCTGTTCATGTTGCAGACCTAAGATACGACGTGCGTATATAGTGGATGCGACCTATGCAAACACAATAGAACCGGAGGAGGTTCGACTAGAGGAAACGAGACAGTAGCGAACGTGTTCAGCTAGAGTCGAGGGCTCACATATGGATAACGCTTATAATGACGTCGTTAAGCGGAAGGATCTTCGTAAGGAGTATCCGGGGTCTTGCAAAAGCCTAGGGCTGACACTTGACACGAGGAGTGACTTGGAAGGTAACCGTATTGAACCGTTGTTCAAGGATGTGTCAAATGACGACTAAGATCTACTTGGGGCAGACCTTAGAGTCGTCATGTATTATATACTACTGGTACAACGCTGACTAAGGTACTGTACAGGACCAAAGGGCATAGGGTATAGTACAAGGGTTCGGGGTTAGTAGGTCTAGAACCAGTCTAGAACCGTACATGCGTGTAGCGTAAGGTGTGACATCATAGATAACAAAGATAGAAGGGTAGAGGGTATGATGTCATGGATGGCGTACCTGGCCTAGGTCTATGACGTAGAGCCTAGAGTGGTGACATCATGAGTGACGTCAGATCACGTGACCAGAAAAGAAAGGAGAGATAAGATAAGAGTAGTCCGAGGAACAATAAGAGACAGAGGTGTGAGAATAAGCCCAAGGAAATGCTGTAGAGGCGAATAGGCGAATTTGTAACAAATCCTGTACCATACGTTTATCACCTGTCTTCTTTGGGACGAAGAATACCGGTGATGTCATGGGAGACTTAGATGGACAAATATATCCTTTTCGTAATTGTTCGTCGATGAATTCGTCTATCTCCTTACGTTCTACCTCCGAAGTAGGGAACATCCTTCCTTTTCGGGGTTTAAAGTCTGGTCGCAAGTCAATTGCGTGATCCCAAGCCTTTCTCTCAGGCATCCGTTCTGAGTTCTTCTTTCGGAAACGATCTAAATATTTATGGTATTGCCTAGGAACCAGTTCTTCAGCAGTTTTTTCTATTTTCTTTGGCGGTTCTAAAGAGCGTAGTTGCTGATAGACGTATGGCATGTTGTTTAGCTCCTTTTCTTCCATCGTGCATAGTAACACGCTTCGTTCTTGTAATAAATAACAACTCTGAGGACATCTCAAGAGTTTGACAGATCCAGTCTGCCAGTCGATTTCTGGATTGTGCTTATTCAACCAGCTATATCCTAAAATAATCGAATTTTTCCCAAGATCAGTTACTTCAGCTGTAGTCTTTTCACGGTGACCCTGGTATTCCACGATAATTTCCGCCGTATGCGTAATATTACCCACGGAGTTCTTGGTTCCATCGACATTATATACTGGGATATCCCGATCCAATCGGGTGGTATGAATCTTGTTGTCGCTAATCCATTTTTGATCAATGAAGATACCATTAGCCCCTGAGTCCAGAAGGGCTTTGGTTTCGTGCATTTCTCACTTGGTAGTAGCTCCTGCTACTCGTACATCAAGGGAGATTTCATTCTTGATTCGTACAGACCGTATTAGGATCCGTTCCGGGGTTTGTTTAGATAGATGATGTTTTTGGGATTTAAAAGACAAATTAAGCCTGCATTCCCATGCAGCAAGCCCATGACTAGCGTGGGACCCGTCATCGGTAGATGAAATAGAATCTGAATCGGAATACATGCTTCCCTCGTCATCCGAGGTGAACACAGAATATTTATTACTAAACGAAGGGTCCTTGTCCTTAACCACATGATCACCCATTTCGATCACATGGCCTTGCCTTTTCCCTTTTTGTCCGTGGATTCGAGGTCTTTGAAGTACGCTCTCATCCCTTTGAAATCCATTTCTTTTACGACCCTGGATCTGGGGTCTTCTGTTGCCTTGTCCGAAGAAGTGCGGCTCTTCTTCAGTTTGTCCTCATCGCTAACTGATGCCGTGCGGACAGTGCGGCGATCAGTGCAATCTTTTCTATGCCCTCCCCCAAGGAAGGAACACTTTGGACATTGCTTTTTCGGTTTTGGGCAATCTCGTACCATATGATCACCCTTGCAATTGAAGCAGCCGTTGCGAGTACATACTGCATCTATATCCATAGTGTTGCTGCCCTGTGAGACAGGCTTTGAATCATTATGCGTGTTTGTCGCCCAGACACGCCCCTGGTTGCTTCTAATGGCAAAGGCTTCCAATGCATTGCCTCTTTCCTTGATCAGAGTGATGTACTCTGTGACCGTTGCTTTTCTCATATTATTAGCAAAGATCGGTTGAAGAATGCTTGTAGAGACCTGTGTCTCTAAGAGGTATACTCCCATAGTGTCGTTACACTGGGAGCATTGGTACAACGTGAGCCATTTAATAATGAAGTCTTCGATTCATTCCCCTTTTCCTTGTTTCATGGCAACAAGCTTTTGCATTGCCATGTCCTTTTCATTTCCGGGGCAGAAACGATCGTTGAGTTCTTTGAACAGATTGGCTCTGCTCAGCCATTGCCTTGTGCTTGTAAGTCCATTGAGCTTGGATTGTGCCCATGCTTCGGCACCGTATATATCCTTCCCGTCCTTTTCGGGTCGGATTCTTGTTAGCACAGCTACATTTTCTTCTTTTAATGTTTTGAAGGCTTTATCGTATATCTCCAAATACATTTTCATTTTACTATGCCACATAGGGTAGCGTTTGTAATCGCCATCAAACCAACCTGGGTCCGGGGCGATCTCCACCTTTTGCAAAAATTTATTTTCAGGGGGTTCAAATCCGCCTGATGGCCCTGCTACTGGAACTGGTGCCGGTACTTGTGCCTGCTGTTGCAACTGTTGCTGCAAGGCAATGATTTGGCCTGCCATATTATTCATTATGTCGGACAGTTGCGCGATGCACTCGTGGAGATCTACGTTCCCGCCGTCCATTTCTATTGGTGATGGTGGTAGGGATTTGGATTGGTGCTCGGAGAAGTCTTCTGTCTTGGAGCGTTCGTCTTCTTGCAAGGACCACAGCTTGTTCCTGGGCCTCTTTGATTAGCCGACCAGCTTCTTCTGATCTAGCTCTTCTTTTGATCAGCTCGTTTAACCAACGAGTGAGCGTTTCTTGAAATGGATCGTAAAGATCCCTTGCGTCGATGTAATGTCTAATTCCTCGAATCTGATCTTCGATCATAGGAATTTCTTCTTGTTCAATTCCCGTAACAACATCATTCGGGTCGATATCCGATTCTTGTTTTATGTCCTCGGATGGAAGACGGAGAGGGAGGATGATGTCGAGGTCTTTGACTTTAACATTGGAGGAGGAGGGAAACATCCATATGTAAAAATAGTAATATCGGGTGAGGACTTTTCAACTCCAACCACGATACGAAGATCGAAGCAATAGCCTCTTCGACTCTTCTTTACGTAAAAGGTAAAAGTGGTGTCATGAGCACCCATCCCAAAGGACAAAGAATATGAAAGTTGTTACGATTCATCGGACCCCTATTTTCTTTTTCCTAACCATTCCATTACCCTTGCTGTTTGAGCCCCGCTCGGGTCTTTCCTTCTTACCCTTCACCCTGATTCCCACTTACCTATTTAGCATGACTCATCCGCAGTTGTATTACCAAGCAACCCTCCATTGCTCTCTTTACGCTATAGGTCGATCAGTTTGTTCTTCGCAGTTCCACTGCATTCTTTCACTGATGCGACCCTTCCTTTACCTTCCTTCACATTCCAAGGCTCTCATATATAAACCTTAGGATACCCTTGATGTACTCTAAGTTAGACCTACGCAATCTAACCCCTTACATCGAATCCTCTGATCCCTCTGTGAAGGGCCTTGTCTCCTAAGTCTTCGTCCTACTTCTGAGTGGACGCTCCTCTAGAAACCCTCAGTCATCGTCTTGGACAGCCTCCTCGACGTCCCTTCGCCTCGTCAGCTGTACAGCAACGATAAGTCCCAGAACCTTTGCGTTCGCATTCACCCTTACCCAGGACGAGTGTAACAAAAGGTCTAACTTCCCAGTACCCGGCTATCTTCATATAAGCCCACCATTTCGTACCAACGCCCTCCATACTCTAGACCTCGTCCTAGCCCTGCACCATACAGGGAACCCCAAGAACCTTCGGACTCCTCTGAGCCTGAACGACCAGAAGGACCCCCCTCTGACGATGAAAGCGAAGATCTCCATCTTCCTGATCCCTCCGAAACCCTTGAAGACATTACCCTCGCCCAGAACCTCTCTGGAACCCTGAACATCCCTTGAGTCCCCACTCCCTCTTCCCCTACTCCAATTCAACGTCGTCCCTTGTTTAATCTACCACCACAAACCCCTTTCCAAACGCTTACCACCTTCCCTGCCATGACCTCCAAACCCGTTGAAATCAAGATCGGCACTCCCAGCGCTTTCGATGGGGACTATGACAAGGCACAAGGTTGGATGCTATCTGTTCGAGAATACCTCGAAACCAACAAGGACATCTACCACACGGACGAAAGGAAAATCACCTTCGCCCTCTCTTACATGAAGGAAGGAGCAGCTGCTTCTTGGGCAGCTACTTTTTGCGCTGCTGTATTCAAAGATGACGGGTCTGTCAAATACCCAACATATATACAATTCCTCACTTCGTTCAATGCCTCGTTCAAACACTCAGACACCAAGGGAACAGCCCTTGCTTCGCTCCAATCTCTCAGGATGACTGGGAACGACCTCCCATCTTTCATCGCCGACTTTTGCAAAAATGTCGCCCTAAGTGGAGTAACAGACGAATCCATCCTCATTGAATTCTTCTCCACCGGTCTCGCTCCCTCTCTTACTCGTCGTATCTATCAAATGGATACTCCCCCTGCTAAAGTAGAAGAGTGGTATGCAAAAGCCACCCATTTTGCTCGATTAGCCGAAAAAGCGAGGATCACCACCTCTCGCTTTAATCCCACTTCTCCAAAGAAACAGAACCATCGCCCCTCATACCCCCGCTACACATCTCACTCCTCCTCCTCAAAAGAGAAAGATCCCGATGCCATGGACATCGACATTGTCTCTCATCCTCCTAAGCTTACTCCTGAAGAGAGGAAGCGATGCTTCGAAGAAGGACACTGCCTCCGCTGTCGTCGCAAAGGCCACATGGCCAAGGAGTGTACTCAGTACTTTCAAAAACCCCAGTCCAAACCCAAGGTCCAGAACGTGACCAAGATGGAGGAATCTATCCCCAGACTCCAGGAGGTTGAGGATGATGAAGACGACGATCTTACAGTTCATCTTGTTCACTTCTCTGTACCTTCGAAGAAGGATTTTTAAAAGGGAGCCCTCGATCGACGCGAGACTCTCCTGCTAGACCTGTTTGTGTGAATGTAATAATACCCACGATGCCCAATTCTATGCGAATCCCCATTCAAATCATCGTACCTTCGCACACCTTGAAAACCATCGACACTCCCGCTCTTATAGACAGTGGAGCAGATATCTCCTGCATCGATTGGGGGTTTGTGCGAAAACATAGACTCCCTACCACTCATCTCCCTTCCCCCCTTCATATCACCAATCTCAACCAAGACCTTACCACTAAAGGAGGTGTATGCTTCACCACCACCCTCTTCATCCACATCAAGGATCTTGCTCACAGAGTGACGTTCTATGTCATGGACTGTGGAAACCAGAACATCATTCTAGGTCTCCCATGGCTAAAAGTCGTCAACCCCTCCATCAATTGGTCTGCTCAGACCCTATCCATCGCAGAGTCCACAGATCAGTCCGAGGAACTCTACTCCGCCCACATTGACGACTCCCAACGACATAATTCTCATTTCCAACGATACCAACCATCCCCCCCTCCCCCTTGCCACATCAATGTTGACTCTGTCTATGATTCTCGACTCTATGATTATCTGGATGTCGAAACCGAGTCACAGTATCTTCATTGAGCACGAGAGAACCATGTCATGCACCGAGTACTTCGATGCGGATCTCGTTTTATTCCTCTAGGATCCCCCCTCATCGCCAAAATCACAGCATCCACTGAACTCGCCCAAGCTGCTGAAAAAGCCAAACCTAAGGCAACTCTCCCTCCCGAATATTCACAGTGTGCGTCTGTGTTTTCAAAAGAGGCTACAGACCATGTTCCCCCCTCTCGACCCTATGACCATGAGATCAATCTCGACGATTCCTTCTCTCCCAAAGTGGGAGAACTCTACCCCCTTTCTCCCGATGAATGCATAGCAACAGAAGCCTTGTTGGATGAGAACCTCGCCTCTGGGAAGATTCGTCCTTCCAACTCCCCCCAAGCCTCTCCCTTCTTCTTTGTCAAAAAGAAAGATGGTGGTCTTCGACCTTGTCAAGACTATCGCTACCTCAACGAACATACCGTTCGCGATTCTTACCCCCTTCCCCTCATCTCTGATCTCATAGACAAGCTCAGTGGAGCTAAAGTCTTCACCAAGTTTGACGTCTGTTGGGGTTACAACAATGTTCGCATCAAGGATGGTCATCAGTGGAAAGCTGCCTTCATCACCCATAAAGGCCTCTTCGAACCCACCGTCATGTTCTTTGGACTCACCAACTCCCCTGCGACGTTCCAATGTTTCATGAATGACTCTTTCCGCGACATGATAGCCGAAGGATGGCTCGTCATCTATATGGACGACCTCCTGATCTTTTCCCCCGACGAAAAAACCCATGAAGAGCGCACTAGGCGTGTTCTCCAACGCATGACTGAGTTAGATCTTCATCTCAAACTTGAGAAGTGCAAGTTCACCTCCTCGGAAGTTGAATACTTGGGTCTCATCGTTAAACCTGATGAACTCGCTATGGACCCAGTGAAACTCGATGGTATTGCCTCGTGGCCTACCCCCTTGAAACTTCGGGATGTTTGTTCCTTTCTTGGCTTTGCCAACTTCTACAGACGCTTCATTCCCAATTATTCCACTGTCGCTCGCCCCCTCATCGACCTCACCAAGAAAACCACTCCTTGGCAATGGTCTGAAACCTGCCAATCATCCTTTGACCACCTCAAACAACTCTTCCTGTCTAAACCTGTCCTTCACCTCCCTGAATTCTCCGCACCCTTTGCCATAGCTACGGATGCCTCCAAGTATGCCTCTGGCGGTATCCTCCTTCAGACCGACTCTAATGGGGATTGGCATCCCTGTTCTTATCTCTCCCAATCGTTCTCTTCGGCAGAATGCAACTATGACATCTATGACTGCGAACTGCTTGCCATCATTCGCGCCCTCAAAGCTTGGCGCCATTATCTTCATGGTTCTTCACATCCTGTCCAGGTCTTCACTGACCACAAGAATCTTACCTTCTTTCGCTCAGCTCAGACCCTGAACCGTCGTCAAGCTCGATGGCTCCTCGACCTTGCTGACTTCGACTTGACCATGATCCATGTTCCTGGTAAACTCCTCGCTGGCCCTGATGCCCTTTCGCGTCGCCCAGATCTCCTCCCCTCCGATGATGACAATGAAGGCGTCACTCTCCTACCGCCCTCTCTCTTCATTCGTCTCATCGATGCCACCCTTCAGGAACATGTCTCCTCTCGCTCAAAAGACGATCCTTTCATTCTCCAAGCTCTCCAAGCCCTCAAAGGCTCCATTCCCCCTGCCTTCCGCTCTCGCCTCTCTGATTGGACCTATTCCGACGGTGTTCTCACTTACCAAGGACATGTCTACATTCCCCCTGACGACTCCCTCCGCCGTTCCATCCTCCAACGTTGCCATGACCATGAAACTGCTGGTCACCCTGGCTATCTTAAAACCCGCCAACTCATCGCCCAGGAGTTTTGGTGGCCCGGTCTCGCTCAGTTTGTTCGCAAGTACGTTGAGGGCTGCGCTCCCTGTCAACAATCTAAGGCGAACACCCATCCTACTGTTCCCCCTCTCACCCCCATTCATTCCTCCTGTACTTGCCCCTTTCAACAGATCTCCTGTGATCTGATTACCAACCTCCCCTCTTCCTCTGGCTTTGACTCTCTCCTGGTCGTGGTCGACCATGGCCTTACAAAGGGGGTAATTCTCTGCCCCACCACGAAAAATGTCACAGCTGAAGGTGTCGCATCACTCTTCTTCCACAAAGTTTACCTACGTTTCGGTCTCTACAATAAAATCATCTCGGATCGAGGTCCACAGTTTGCCTCAGCCTTTGCTAAGGAACTAGGACGAATCCTAAACTACTCCCTCACTCTCTCCACTGCATATCACCCCCAAACTGATGGAGAAACAGAGCGTGTCAACCAGGAAGTTGAAACATATCTCCGCATCTTCTGCGGAAACAACCCTGCCTCATGGTCTGACCTTATCTCCCATGCGGAGTTCGCTCACAATCATCGCCCTCACTCCGTCACCAATCAATCACCCTTCTATCTCATGATGGGATATGAACCCCACGCCCTTCCTTCGGTGATTGCCAGCTCCAACATTCCTGCAATAGAATCTCGCATCCAATCGCTTACTGCTGCTCAAAACGAAGCCCTCGCTTCCCATGAACTTGCTCGCCAAGTCATGTCCTCTCGCACTCGTCGCTCCTTCACCCCCTTCTCCAAAGGTGACAAGGTCTGGCTTGAAGCCCGTAACTTGAAGCGCCTTATCTCCAATCTGAAATTCGCCTCCAAACGGGAAGGACCCTTTATTATCACCAAAGTTCTGTCTCCCATCACTTATGAACTCCGTCTTCCTCGTTCCTGGAAAATACACCCCGTGTTCCATGCTTCTCTCCTATTGCCCTATCGCGAAAACCTTGTACACGGTCCGAACTTCCCTGCTCCACCGCCTGACCTTCTAAATGGAGAAGAAGAATACGAAGTAGAGAAGATCATACGACATCGCGGAGTTCCATCTAACCGCTCCTTCCTGATCCGATGGAAGGGATATTCAACCGAAGAAGACTCTTGGCTCCCTGAGAAAAATCTGCGGAACTCCAAAGCAATTCTCTCGGACTACTTAAAGCTTCACCGTCTCCCCTCTTCGCCCTCACCCCCTTCATCTCCCACCAAGTTGAAACGATAACAACTATGTCCATCGGTCCTATCTCCTCTTCGCCTTCCACTGTTTCATCTCTTCCTCCTTCCGATGATACCCTCTCTACTACTGCCTCCCCTGGTTGGGGAGATCGCCCCCTCATCAAAGACTTTATTCCCTCTCGGTCCATTTCTCCTACCTCTGTTGCCAACGTTCCTTTGACCCACCGACTCTCCGAAACCATTCCTCTCTCCCTTCACCTTTCAGAAGGCCCAGCCTTTATCGATTCTATTGTTTTACCTACCTCTGCATTTCCTAATCACCCCGAACCTCTGACTCATGAGATGGTCACCCACATCGCTCATCGTCTCAGGGAACCACACCTTGCCCCAATCATCGATGCCCATCTCGATATGGAGTCATCTTTTCTCCACCTTTATCGCATTTTCCTTTCCAACTCCCGCCTCACCACCGTCGCATCCTTCCCCACTGTATCTGCCAACCACGCCCTTGTCCTCACCCATGCTCATTGAATCCAAGAAACCACGGAGTACCACATTGTCCAACTCATGCACCAGTTGGACATGATCCCTTTCATTGAGGACTCGGAACGTTATGCCCGTCAACTTCGTTCCTACAGGGAGTTATCTGTACCACCTTCACCCCCTACTCCCTCCGCATTCTCCTCTCCTCTCGCCGAAGAAGAACTTGTCGCTTTAGAGCGTATTGAAGCCCATTGGACTGGAAACCAGGGTACAACGTCTCTGCCTACTTCCCACCCCCGCTTCCATGAGACCTGTTTTACTTGCCAACGTCTAGGACACATTCGTATCAACTGTCAGTTGTACCAGTGCCCTTACTGCCATACCTCCTCCCCGGGTCACACTCAGCAATGTTGCCCCCGACGTCACCGCACTCCCCCACCCTTGGTCGCCTCCCCTAGTTCTTCATCATCTTCGTCTCAACGATCTGGCCAATCTCGACGCTCTTCTTCTCCCAATCGGCCTATCCCTATCCCTCCTCCCTCGATGAACTCCCTACGACGCACTACAGGACGACGCCCTGTCAGGCGTCCCTACCGCCCCCCTCCTTCCCCTACTGAGGAAGATATCAACTATGGTGACGACATGTTTGACGACGTGGCATGGGGTAACATCACTGGTTCCCCCTGCGGTTCCCCTTAATTCTTAGGTCTTATCTTCATCGTGGACTTGATCATATAAAGGGGGTAATGTTACGATTCATCGGACCCCTATTTTCTTTTCCCTAACCATTCCATTACCCTTGCTGTTTGAGCCCCGCTCGGGTCTTTCCTTCTTACCCTTCACCCTGATTCCCACTTACCTATTTAGCGTGACTCATCCACAGTTGTATTACCAAGCAACCCTCCGTTGCTCTCTTTACGCTATAGGTCGATCAGCTTGTTCTTCGCAGTTCCACTGCATTCTTTCGCTGATGCGACCCTTCCTTCACATTCCAAGGCTCTCATATATAAACCTTAGGATACCCTCAATGTACTCTAAGTTAGACCTACGCAATCTAACCCCTTACATCGAATCCTCTGATCCCTCTGTGAAGGGCCTTGTCTCCTAAGTCTTCATCCTACTTCTGAGTGGATGCTCCTCTAGAAACCCTCAGTCATCGTCTTGGACAGCCTCCTCGACGTCCCTTCGCCTCGTCAGCTGTACAGCGATGATAAGTCCCAGAACCTTTGCGTTCACATTCACCCTTACCCAGGACGAGTGTAACAAAAGTTGTTTTGGGGCAGTGTTTAAACCAATTAAGAGCTCTCGAGCTCACCCACTACCGCGCTATTAACAGCTAACGGTCTATCCTGGTGTAACCCAGTGACTACATGCAAAGGATGAAAGAAGATGATAGGTAGAATGTAACTAAGTCCCGTTAAGCCTCGGGTCCTGCTATATCCCTTTAACGCTAGGGGCTGCGTATGAAGTGCTTGGAAGCGAGTATAAAGAGTAGTCAAGTTCTAATGTTGGCGACCTAAGACAATAGGCGCAACCAGATACTTCGAACAAGGACTTAGTAGAGACTAGTGAATGCCAGAGGGAATTCCAGCAAGAACTTGACTAGAGTTCTGCTGGCATTGCATTCATACTACTTATACTATTCTAAGGTTTGTACATGTTTGTGTGCATAGAACATAATGGAACGTCGTAGAACGTTCAGGAAGTATCTCGTGAGATAAAGAAGTTAAGCATGTGAAATAAGAAGCATAGCCGTGGGTATGGAATGGAAGTTCAGAAAAGAAGCCCACAGTGATTAAATACATGAGGCGGACAGCCTCGCATAGCTGTGATCCCATCGGGCACAGAGATTAAACACAGCCGAGTGCACAGCAACTCAGCCACATGACATGAGGGGCGCACAGCAGCCACTCATACCACGATCACATAACATAGGCACGTGATAAGGTCACGTGATCCATCAAGGAAAACATTGAAGTCCATTTTATGTAGTGTAAGGCGTCCGTTAGCCTTGAATAAAATAAGGAAAAATGTACAAAATAAATAGGAAAATAGAGCGTTCGTAACAGTATATGCTTCTTTATCTCACAATATGTTATTGTGATGCTTCTTGAACATTCCACAATGTTCCATTATGTTCTATGTCCACAATATATACAAACAACATGTATTGTATATATAGTATGTATACGACACCAGCAGAACTCTAGTCAAGTTCTTGCTGGAATACCCTCTGGCATTTGCTCGTCTCTACTCTGGTCCTGTCTTAGTGTTTGGTTGTGCCTATTGTTTTAGGTCACCAACAGGCAGGAGTAGATGCCACCAGCTGCATTTGAATTGAGTTCGAAAGCAACTTGCACTTGATGCAGGATGGAATACGGTTTCAACTTGGATCATCTTAGGCTCATCTGGGCATCTGCTGCCTTAGTTGCTGCCCTCATATCCCAGTACATGCTTGACACACTCATTCACCCAATGCCCCCAAAGACACCTACTCCCAAAGCTCACTGGACTGACAAAGAAGTCTGAGCTCTTGTTCAATTCCTATATGATCATTGAGCTGAAGCAGGTGACAATGGGAACTTCAAATCAACCACATATAAGGCTGCTGCTGAACACATCACCCCCCTCCTCAGAGCTGGACCATGGATGACCACAACAGTGGTAAAGAATAAATGGACAGGCAATGTACTACAGTATATCATATCATGTACATCAATCGTTACTGATCTCTGATAGATTCGAAAGATATATCAAGATAGTGAGCAATACCAAGCATTCTGGTCTGGGGCCCATTGGAACAATCAGCATGAGGCTAACATCCAAGGCAAGGACTTGGAGCAAGTATTTGATGACTTCACTAAGGTACATATAATTTGATACTGTAACACATACTGTCAAGACTGTGTCACTCTGATGGACTCCGGAATGTCCAGAGGTAGCAGAATGCGGATGTGGACTTCAGCCTCAGCATATGTGCTGTGCCCCTTACATGAACTGTCCACAGATTTCAAATGAAGGTAAGCAACTGAGTGTGTCGCATGGTGAGGGGGGTCAGAGGGTCAGAGTGGGACAAGTCCCAAGGACGAGGGGACAAGTAGAGGAAAGAACAGGGGGTATCTTAATCGATATTCGAACTGACTATTACAAGAACAAGTACTGGACTTATATATGGAGGGTCAGAAACCTAAACAGAGATAGTGTAACATAGATGGAACAAGAGGAAGACCATTCGGGGGTAAAGTAAGGTGAACATAGGCAGGAAGTGGAGACATGCAGGGTAGCAGGTCTAGCGGCATCGAAAACCATATGGACATGTCAATGTGGAATGAAGGAGTGACAGGGACATGTGGTAACCAGGTACAAAAGGAACAGAGTTCAGACCAATGCAAATAGCAATGGATTAAGGTTCACATAGAACTTAGCAGAAATCAACAAGACTCCAGTGATCTGGAGAAGAGGAATGAAGTCTGGAGGAGACAGAGATGGACTTAGAGGTACAGGGTGTGACACATACACAGCAAGTTAACTAGAGTCGAATATTTATTCTAGGATCATCCGCTCATGCACCCCTTCAAAACAACTGCATGGGAGTTTTACTCACTGGTAGAGCAGATTGTTCCGAATGGTGGTGTGATTGGAATTTAATCGCACATTGGTACTTGTCTAGATGGTGAGGATCACAATAGATTCAGCAAACAAGTAAAAGGTTGAATCACTCATGTCTGAACTCCAGAATCAGCCTCCGCTGGTGATTCTGAGCCAACCACAACTAGTAGAATAACTGTATCTGAGTCTCTCCCACTGGCCACCACCTCATCCTTGAATGACAAATTTAACAACATTCCTCAGGCTTCCCCTGATGGTCTATCACCATCCACAGTCAATGTGTTACGATTCATCATAAGCCCCTATCTTTTCCCTTCGCCTACACATTGACATTCCTTTTGCTAGTCTTAGTATGACCTAGTCCCTTGACTTCGTCCTTAGACTTATCCTTGTCACGTGACCTTGCACGTGACCAATCACATGACCTTATAGAAGCCGATGCTTCTCATTGATCCCCGTGCCTCATGTCAGAGGCTTCTCTTCTATCACGCCTCATGTCAGAGGCTTCTCTTCCATTGTACCTCATGTTCGCCTCATGTCAGAGGCTTCTCTTCCCTTTGATCCCCGCGCCTCATGTCTGAG
>JBBPLY010000424.1:0-14564 GCA_038090035.1 Xerocomus nothofagi | reverse complement strand
CCCTCCCTCCCCCTCTCTCTCTGTCCCCCATCACTTCCTCTCCCTCCCCCTTCCTCCCCCCATCACTCCCTCCCCCTCCCCCTCTCTTCTCTATCACTTCCATCCCTTCCCCATCACTTACATCCCCTTCCCTTCCTTCCCCTATCACCTTTCTATGCCTGTACCCATGGGTAAGTTAGGGGTAACCCATGGGTATGGGTATATGGTGGGTATGGGTGGGGGTACAGGTCCAGATACCCCAGGGTATACCCATACAGTTGCCTAATTTAAAGCTCTATTGTGAAGCAAACATTTTATACTGGGCCAAATCCCTCTTCCAGCTCACTTACGACTTCATTGATCATGCAATCACGCCATCATGAAGGCAACAACAAGTCCTCCATTCATTATTCCCCGACTTCGCTTTGTAGATGCCGGTCTCCTACTTGCCGTGAAGTCAAGCAACAATAACATGAAGGGCCTGAACACCACTAACGTCCACACTCCATACCTAGCCAAGGAGCTTATCCCAAACGATGAATCGTTTATGAAGTATATTCATAATAGTGTACCAACCCCTTTGCCCGATGAGGATGAACCAGGCTACGACCTTGCGCAATTCCTTTGCTTTACCCAACATGTTCAATACGTCAAGACAGGTAGTTTAGCATATATCACCGATTACCAAGGTATGTTATAACATGTAACGTGAATCGAGCAATGTTACTGACTACATTCCCCAGGCAGCGGAACACTGTTGACGGACCCACAAATATTGACACACCCGTAAGTCCCGCATCCTGTTCGCTGAGTCTACAACTGCCTCATTGAAGCCTGACATCGATCTAGGAGTGTGAGCGCAGGGAAGGAACTTTTTGGTGAGGGTAATCTTGAAATTGGTGTAAAGCTCTTCGCCAAGGAGCATGTTTGCAATGACTTTTGTAAATGGCCAGGCTTCAAGTTAGCCCACGCGACTAGTGTTATTGATATCAATCTCTGACACGCCTGTATTTTCATCCACCCTTGTACACTAGATACTTTTTGGCCACGAGATGATTGCCTTTCATTCCCAGATCAAAGGAACAGGTTATTATTTCTGGAGTACTCGAGGTCCTACAATCATATATGCCCTCGTATGGTATCAATGTGACGTCCGTTGATGGGTCACGTGGGCACGGTGCTCCTAGCTTCCATATACACGTTTATAATTTACCGTCATAACGACCAAAAGGTACGTCGAATTTCTGCATGCAAGTCAGGGCTTTCTTTACGCCTTTGATGAACAAGTTATCACATTCAAGCTCAACAGTCTTATGAACTGCACGTTCAATTGCTGACCCTACACTTCTGCAATTCTGATCCGGATCCGTTTCTTTTCTGCGCGCTCGTCGAGGCCACGTATCTCTTCATACTTACTGACTCGTCTGGTATCTAGTGACGTTCCGCCGGTGGGGAGAACGGATTCGTCGTTCAAATCGTAGCGGTTACTGGTTGTAGACCTCTGATCGTCCGAGGAGTAATTGTACGCCTTGAAAAACGGTCCAGGAGAGGCCGAGCCATATTGAAGTCTTGCTCGTCATTCGATGTGAGCCCTGGAATATCTGTGTCGCTGCTCTGGCATCTGTGTCAGACCGGTACGACGTCCGAGGCTAGCACACAGCGATGCCCCTGCGATGCGAAGCCCCGGTAACGGTAAAAAATTCAAGGCCGGGCTGAATGGCCTGACGAGCTGGGAATACAAGTATCATGCTACTCCTCATGAAGGATCTCGACATTCGCAGTTCTGCACTCGTTCCGTCATAGCAGTGGTATATTCATATTAATCGGATAAACGAAAACACTGATCTACCATGGAAAAAAAGACAACAAGTGGGGGAAAAAAAAAGGGGGGGGACATGATAGAGAATGAACCGACCGTGTCACACTTGATGACCTCCGTCCGCTTCGTATCAAGGTTAATTATGGGGGGGAAAAGAATATGTGAGACAGACGATGGGAAATTCGAACTCCGTACCACATGAGCGTACATGTCTTTTTTTTAAAATCATGTCCGTGTCATTTGTTAACAAGCCATCGGGGGGAGGGGAGATTTGGTGATCGAGGAAAAGGCGAAGATCAGATGAGTACGGAGAGCTCGGGGACAGAGAATATTAAAGATGGGTGGGACGGACTGGTCATCAAGTCTCCATCATTCGGTTCCTTTCCCAAGCCCTTTTCTCTCCCCAAATGCTTCTCTCGACATGACCTGAGCCCGAGACCTGCAAAAAACCATCCACTCATCGCGACCTGCAACGTTCGCAAAGAAGACCAAGACCGACGGGGAAGAAGAGCCTAGAGGAAATCTTCGGCTCTCGCACGTTTCTTCCCTCTCATTTCCTCCGGAGGGAGACCCACGTTCACTGGCGGCCCAGTGTTCGTCAATTCCTTGGCAAAGTAATATCTAGCCGTATGCGCACGTCTCTCTTCCTGTGAAGTGCATGATCCCGAATTAGCATCGGTTGACTGCAAGGGACAGGGAACGTACGGGAGAGAAATGAGGATCTCCGTACTTGAGCTCCGTCTTTTTCTTGAACGGTGTATATTTTTGTTCCAGGACTCCATTCGGAAGTACGAGTGGCGGTGGCTGATTTTGGGCGGATACTGACCCGGCAGGTTGTACTGGCTTTGCCTGCGGTGCTGGCGTAGGCGTACCACTCCCGACGACAGGAGTGACTGGCGTCCCTGCTCCATTTATACTGGAGGCGGGGAAAGGCGAGCCAGCAGGGACAAATGTTGGAGGAGGCCCGAGTGGTGGACGAGACATGCCTGGTTGGATGGGAGGCGTACCTTGAGGAAACATACCAGGTGGAGGTAACATCATGCCTGGAGGGGGCATCGGAAACCCGGGCGGCGGAGGCCTAGTATACATTAAATTACACGAATACCAAGGCGGAAAAGTTGTCAGCATTAATAGAACAAGATCCGGACAAATCTTGCAGGGAACGCACGGACTTACCCAGGTGGAAAACCGGGGACCCCAGGTACACCGGGGAAGGGGGGAGGGAATGGAGGCGGCGCACCTGGGAATGTCCCTGTGGGAGGTGCACCTGAAGGGACGAAGGGAGCCGGTGGCGCACCTGGAGCTAATCCAGGGGGTGATGACATTCCTGTGGGGGGCGCTGGCGTGACAGGCATGGGAGGTGCGGCATACGCCTGAGGTGGTGCGCCATATACTGCCCCACCTTCAGACGTACCTGATACGGCAGCCGAAGCAATATCAGTGGAACTACCGCCCATGAGGGCCTTATGGGCCGCGAGCTGGGCACGAAGTTCATCTTCTGACATGGGTTTGTTATCCACTTTCGGTCGTTTGGGTTGTGGTTGAGAAATTGAGCCTGCTGCAAGGCCAAGCTCAATCTCTTTGCGACGTTTATAGTCGGCGACGTCGGGTGCGGGAATGCCCTCCATGCCAAAGATTTCCACTTCATAGCCGTCACGACCGGGGAGGGCGTTTTCAATTCGTGGAAGGCTGCGAGGGGAATATGGATGTAAGATCGGCCGAGGATTGGAGAGGGGAAAAGAAGCGCTCACTTTTCGGGTTCGAGTTTGTGTACTTGTTGAATGTGGACTGCGAGACCCCCCGCGGTGTTCAATCGACGGGGACACATGTTGCACTTGAAATGTTTTGCCTTTTGGTGCTGCATGAGAACTTTATCGCAGCATAACGTGAGGAGGACGGTCTATACAGCAAGGTCGAAAACGCACCTTTCTCGTCCTCGAACTCTCGTTCGCAATACCAGCACCATGGCCGAATGATCTAGTTATGGGTTCAGATGAGCTCGAACTGCGAACATGAACGCACTGACCTGCTTGTTCTTTTTCTTTGCCATCCGCAGCGAAACGGTCGTGGAAGAGAGGCGGACGAGGAAACTTTTTCGGAGGTGGCTCGGTGTAGACCGTGGGAATTCCTTCACTGGATTACATAATTATTCCTAGAAATTTCTCAGTCGACCACCTCGTCCTGCTCGTTTTGAAGAATGCTCGCGGTGAACGGTAAAACTGCAGCCTCTGCTACGAACTCAAAGGCCATTAAATCCAAAAACCAGCTACGCCGTGCCAAACTAAAGCAGAAGAAGGCCGTTGCTGTCTCGAATCAGACGACACCGGTGATGCCATCTCTTGTCGGCGCTGACGGCGACTGACGTTCGCGCAGGAACTAAATGGCATCGCATCGAACGGGGACGTCTCTGCGAAAAGAGATGATAATGTCGAGTACGTGGCTGAGCAATTAGACGTCAACGACCCGGCCCTCGAGGCCTTTTCCGACATCTTTGCCAAGTTCCAGGCTCCTACTGACCACTCGGAGGTGCGTCTCTCTACGCCCGACCTTTCGAAAACACCACGGTTTATTCGCTCCCTCCCTAGGTCAAGAGCTCTGAGCCCACCAAAGGCGAAGTCATCTACTCGGACGACGATATGGCCTCCGACTCAGGTTCGGATAATTCGGATGCTCCCAAAAAACCACTCTCGAAAAAGAAGCAACGTAAACTATCCAGACTGACCATCGCCGAACTCAAGCAACTCGTTCCGAAGCCCGAAGCAGTCGAGTGGACCGACCCTTCCGCCGCGGATCCGAGACTACTTTTACATCTTAAATGTTATAGGAATACGGTACCTATCCCCGCACACTGGAGTGCCAAGAGGGATTATCTGCAGGGAAAGAGAGGCATTGAGAAGCCACCGTTCCAGTTGCCGTCGTATATCGCAGACACTGGCATTGCCACGATGAGGGATGCGATCAAAGAAAAGGAAGCAAACATGTCACTGAAAGCCAAGACGAGGGAGCGGGTTCAGCCCAAGATGGGAAAGGTGGATATTGACTATCAGAAATTGCACGATGCGTTCTTCAAGTTTGCAACAAAGCCCATCGTTACGGGGTTTGGGGAGATGTGAGTCCATCCTAGTTTACTGTATGATGATGTGTCGACCTCGGCTGCTTCTTGCATAGGTACTACGAGGGTAAGGAGTTTGAAACGTCATTAAAGGAGAAGCGGCCTGGCGATCTATCACCCGAGCTCGTGGAAGCCTTGTCCATTCCACCCCTAGCACCTCCCCCGTGGCTCATCAGCATGCAGCGATTTGGCCCGCCACCCAGCTATCCAACGCTTCGTATACCAGGTCTGAACGCGCCCATACCGGAAGGCGCGCAGTGGGGTTTCCATCCCGGTGGTTGGGGTAAGCCTCCTCTAGACGAGTACAACCGACCGCTCTACGGTGACGTCTTTGGCGTCTTGCCCAAAGTTGGCGATATTAATGTACGTACGCGGATTGATTGGAACGATAATGATTCACGTAACGCAATTTATGATAGATTGGCGAACCAATCGACAAGAACACATGGGGTGAACTTGAGCCCGAAGAAGGTAAGCTACGGTTAGCCCTAATGCGACAGGCGTCATGCTGACTGAACGACTTGCAGAGGAGGAAGAGGAGGAGGAAGAAGAAGAAGAAGAGTCGGAAGCTGAAGAAGCGCCCGAGGCAGCTGCCTCTACGGATGGCATGCAGACACCCTCGGGTCTGGAGACGCCTTCAGGTCTTACGTCTGTCGTGTCGACTGTCGCAGGAGGACTCGAGACTCCCGATTTCCTGGAGCTTCGGAAGACGGCACCGTCGAGAGAGAAAGAGGAAGATACGGGTCCGCGGTCGTTGTTCCAGGTCGTTCCAGAGAAGCAAACGTCAGTGCGGGGACTTATGGGAAGCGAGAGAGGATACGATGTCGCTGCTGTGACTGCAGCGTCTGGAGCGCCCATACCCGTCTTGGGAGATGAGAGAGGGACAAAGGTACGCATGCAGTCGGACATGTCGTCCTGTGCTGACGAATGGACGACGTTGCAGCGGAAAGCGAATGGCGTGGAGGTTTCATTGGATGCCACGGAACTGGAGGGACTCTCGGAAGAGGAACTTCGCCGGAAATATGACCAACACTCGCGTGGATCAGCTGGCGTTTCCGGATCGAAGGAGGACTTTTCGGACATGGTGGCGAGGGAGATGGCGAAGAAGAAACAAAAAATGGACAAGGAACGGGAGACGAAGAGGCGCAAGGAATTCAAGTTTTGATCGTATCATCCAGCACCTCGCAGCCTCGCCAACGTTTCTGTTCGTTCGCGTACTATTGGTAGTCACTCGCTGATATTATTTTATTTCGTCCGCGTTGATTTTGATTGCCCACGGATCAGGATTTGGGAATGTTGATGAGGAGGGCTGTGCGACCGGCGCGCGCGGTCCTTGTTAGCAGCTGGCAAAAAGGCTCGTCGATCTCTGCTGATTTTTGACGCCGTCCTCTTCGTTCGTCTTGCATGGATGCTTGAAGCTCGACACGCGGTGACTACGTTGTTCAGTACATAGTACGTACTCCAGACGACCATCCGAGTTCGACCGACGCAGCATCGTACCATCTCTCCTCCTCCTCGTCCTTCACCTTTTCTTCTCTCTTTCGACCCCGGCGCAAGATCTTTCGAGACCAGAGTTTGCAGGAGAAATGGCCAACGTGAGGATGTGCGTGCAATCTCGCAAGTCCCCTGCCACTTGACTCACTCGGTTCTACAATCAAGTGCCCTCCAACCCCCTCCCAACGTCGACTTTGTAGTCGGTGAGTTTATCGCACACCTCGGTTTCTCTAGATATTGACATCCTCATTTGCTTGCCTCTGCGGCTTCGTTGGACGACCTTCTTTTTTTTTTTTTTCGAACCTTGCACGTGTCCTTGGGGTTGGTGATGAATGTGACTGGTCTGCGATGCACGGCGTTTAGGCTATCCTGGAATTCCGCCCGGCGCAAGGGACCGACCGCAGGCTGCTATCAAAGGAGTACGTGGTTCTTTCAGTCCTCTGCGCTCGCTCCTGACCCACTCCCTTTCTACCTGCTATCCGCTGTCATTTCTCATTCAAATTACGAAATCGCGACCAACAATGATCATATTTCGACCCACCGAACCCTCGTCCCACAACGCATGTTAGGCTGTCGAAGTCCGCGTGGGCCCTTCAGGCGCTAAAGCCAAGTGGGTACGCGTAGAGCTCAAGAAAATCGAGACGCTCCCGGGCGGAGGTCAAGCGAATTCGTACTTTGACCACGTCGGTTCTAGTCCCGTCCCCCTTTGGCAATCGAGCGAGGATTGTTCCGTGTTGCAATCCGTGCGTGATGACGTGTCACTTTTGTGCTTGGGTGTTGCTGACGACGGTATGCTGTTGACAGCAAGATCTCCCTTTCTTGATTCGGATTCCAGAGTCCATACCGCCAAGTATCGCGTTGGAGAGGGGAGGTGAGTTGATTTGTCGTGTGGCTTCGATCCTGTTTCATGTCGTTGAAACGTGCATTGCAGCCGGCATTCGGTACGAACTTGTCGCAACCGTATGCACACTTGGCAAAAAGTGAGTCCCTCTCCCTGACAACTTTACCTCCACCTTCTCTAACCACTCTCAGGGGTTTCTTCCGCCGCCGCAAAACGGCTGTGATATCACAAGCAACAACGATCATAATCGACAAACACGAGCTACATTCCACTTGGCCTGTCTACTCACAACCCGAATCACGCTCCATTCACCAAGATGGCGTTCACCTCGCCGTCGAACGCGGACGAACGTGCTACGGGCCTGGCGATCGTGTCTCCGTCACGGCAGTTCTCAAATCCGACTCCATCCATCCCATCGTACTCCGTGGATTCGAGTTCACGCTGAAGGAAACCACCGTCTTTCGTGCTGGTCCCCAAGCAACTTCGAAACGAAGTGGACCCCAAGCCAAGGTAGCCAACATCGGCGAACAAAAAGTCCCGCTGAACGTGACGTTGTATAATGGCACACAACACAAAGCCGAGCTGGGGTGTTTAATCCCTAATACGCACACGACGACGACGTTGAATGCAGCGAGACATATTGACATCAATTATGTCATCGTCGCGAGAGCGTGGATTGGGTCGATGCAGAGTGTTATGATGGAGTTGCCTGTCATTGTATCAAATTGGCCTCGGTGAGTAGTCACGAACTTCATTCGGGTATATCGCTAACTGAGACATTGCCTTGATTATAGGAACGTGTCGGATGAAGCTGTCAGGTGTGCTATTTGAGACTCCTGTTTCCCCGTATTCCAATCGATTAACCTTTCTTGCTGTCCGTCACAGACGCATTGGCCATGCACCTAGTTTATGTGTAACCTCGCCCTCGAGCCCTGCAGCAACCGTACCCATCAATACCTCTATCGCTCGACCTCTGACGGGTGACTCCTACAACCCTTCACATTACCTCTCTGGTATCAGCGAATCTGGCATCAACCCTCGTTCTCCTCCTGTACCGCCCAAACAGTACAATACCGTGCCGACGGGACTCAATGGCAATGCGAACGCACATCTGGACGCGGACGAACATGGAGTTCTTGGTGGTCCCGGAGCGAAAGTGGCTGGAACTATCGACCATCCAGGATACGGTTCTTCGAACCGACCCACTTCTCGAGGTGGTCTGGGGGGTATTCAAGAAGATTCCCTTCTGGGTGATGCGGGTGCAGAGGAAGGTCAGGGCGTGGCCGAGTCGAGGCAACCTGGCGTGGGACAAAGACGACCGAGTGCAAACGCTCAGCTCCAGATCACGAATATCAGCGAGAAGGATGCCGCGGAAGGGATGCGCTCTCAAAAGCCGAAGGCGGTACGACCGACGACATCCTCGCGTGCCACGCAAAAGGTGTGGCCTACCGCCGAGAACGAGAAAACGAAGCTATATGCCGATGCTATGGAGAAAGTGCAAAAGGTACAAGGGACAGCTGTGATAGCCAGCGCGACAGCAGCTAGCGAAGTGAGATTGATATTTCTATCTTTTGTTTTTCGTTTGAACTGACAGATGATCAGATCCCATCCGGTGTGACCTCCTCTCCCGCCACCGCCACGCCTAAGAGATCAATCCCATGGCCAACGGCGGAGGTAGAAAAAGTGCGATTGTACGAACGCGCGCAGGCGACCGCGAAACGTACCCAGGCGTTTGGTGTCTCTTCGCCATCCATCCATAGCCGCAGCAGCTCAGATGCAAACACTCCGGGTTCTCGCGAAAAGTCGTTCTCTGGCAGCGTCGTGCCGGGTCCCGCCATCTCCGCTGGGGTCGCCTTGTATCAACAAGCACTTTCCTCCATATCGCCCAATGCAGACACTGGTTCCGGAGCACCGAACAACCGAGTTACGCCGCCGTCTCCCCCATCGTCTCCCCCATCGTCGATCACGCGAGTACCCCATTACCCCTCGGCTGAAGAAGAGAAAGCGGCGTTGAAGCGCTATCGCGAAGCCAAGCTCGCCGTAGATCGGAATCAGCTCACACAGTTTGCCCCCAAGGAGGATATCGGTGGAAGCTCCTCGGCTGGGGCTGCTGCGCCTGTATCCTATGACTATCTCTACCCGGAACCTGACGGACAGGGCTATGTGGGTGGGTCGGACATGCCTCCTCCATTCGAGTCGTCGGGCAGCAGCAGCCAACCCGATTACGTGAACGAGAAAGAGAGGTTGAGGAGACGGTACGAAGCTCAGGATGCTGTAGCGCTCGCTGCCCAAGGACAACCTCCTTCACCCCCACCACACAAAGCAAAGGTGCCTTCTTATTCCGGCCCGCCACCCGAAGAGAATGAGCTACCGGAAAAGGAGATCTTGAGAAGGAGGCACGAGGAACAGGATAGAGTTGCACTCCTTCAACAGGAACAACAGGAACGATCAGTGTTCTCACAGACACCACCACATAGCAACGGTTCCCGCGCCCCGCCTACTCCGCCAACGCTGAACGGCTTTAGGCCATTGACAGCGGCCGAGGAGAAGGCGCAACTACGCGCCAAGTACGAAGCCGAGGAACAGGCATCGGCCAACGGCCACGCACCCTCATACCGCCATCCGTATGCCACTGCGACCCCCATGAGCGAAGCACCGCCACCCCCATTGTTGCCGCGTCCTCCTGTGGAATATATTCAGGAAACACAAGAAGCCGATCTACGCGGGCGGTATTTTGACACCCTGGGCGTGGGGTTAGCTGGCGCACTCGACTCTCTCGCACCCGTGCCAGCGCGGCTAGCCTCAACAGTGACTCATCCTCGCCTGGATATGCGACCGTTCTCGCCATTTGATGCCGGGCTGATACATGATACGCGACCGGGAGTGGTGTCGCCCACACCTATTCATGGACATGTTCGACCTTCACCCCCGCCACCCCCAGCAGGGCAATACTAACATCTCTGCGTGCGATATCCTCTTTCCCCCTCGTTCTTATGTTCCTCGTGATATCTTTTAGCTGCCGTTGGTATGCTAGTTACGTTCGTTCGCTATTTCCACACTTTTTTTTTTTTTGGCATATATAGTTTATTCCCCTTCTCACCAATCACTGATCCCGCCTTTACTGTGCCCACATTTATATTCCCGGCGTGCCCTCCTTCGCCGACTTGCTTGCCCACTATTTTGCGTCTGCTCATCGTTATCGTGCGGATGGTCGTTACATTACCATTATGTGTGAGTTGTTATCATATTTGGCTCCTAGCCTGTGTTGTAATGCCGGACGAAGCTCCGCTCGGGATACTGGAGTCGCTGATTCTCCGTTGTTTACTTGATTTCCATGTGTATGTTCCATTACAATTCACCCAATTCACTGAGTAGCTTGAAACGTCTCGAGTCTGCGTGGAATCTATTACATGCCTGTACTTGCTCGTTCCTTCGTCGTCTCCGTTCACCACAAGCACGGGTGCGTTGGCCCGAAGCGGGGAGGGGGGTCGTAAAACCCACCAGCCACATTTTCCCAAGCCGTTTCGACTCGTCGATAGGAACACGGCGACGATCGTCCACCTTCGTCGTTCCCGCGAGCGCCGTGCCAATGGAGTTTGGGTGACCTGCGTTCTTTCTTTTCATCGAGTAGTAAGAAAAGTGTGTTGGCCACATGGATGGCATTATCTCGGTGGCGATATCAGAAAAGGCTTGAAAATTGGAGACATTCATTTCTTGTTGACCAACTTAGTTTTCAAAAGTGTGCTTCATCGCCGCTCAGTTCACCGAAATGGCCTAGCTTCATCGATGCATCCTTGGAGGCTAGTCCGTTTTGGTAAACTGAACAGTACATTCGCACACGTAGTAGCGAGAGTTGCCTTTCTCTCATTGGAAACGATGTCGATACATATTTGTAAAGACATTTTGCAGTGCAAGGTTACCAGATGGCAGAGAGCCGTGTCGAGCAAGGACACGAGGATCACGTCGCAGCATGACAAGGACTCGCGTGAATGACGAGGGCGAAGAAGTGCTGTGCACACCGCACAATTGATTGGCTTTTCTTGAAACATCGTCCGTACGCCGTACTAGTAGACCCGATGAGCATTGAACTTGCGCATCCTTGACCGAGTTTCTCATTCGTACAGGTCGTCGGCGCCAGATAGGAACTGCAAGTGGAGCATCCTCAGCACTGGACTGCTCACCGTGTGCTGCCAGTGCGTCTCAGCGTTTGATTCGATCCTGTTCCGACCGAAACTCTGCTAGCTCTTATGATTAGATACACGACGGTGACGAGAACGTTGCCCATCATATGGGGACTGATCAATCTGATGGGAGCTTTCAGAAATATCGGTGTTACCGTTGTTCTTATGGCTCCAGTTCCTGGATTGGTAGGTCCAAGCTTGGCAAGTTGGGACCGAAAAGGCCTTCGGGTTTAGGAATTGCTGTAGTGGGTCCGTTCTTCGCTTCCAACCCTAGGTAATGATCAATCCTAGCGCATCAACCTAGAAAGGTCACAATATTCGTTCAATCATTCCATTCTGGCAGTTGTCAAACCTACAGGGCACCACGCCCCTTGTCATGGGATCCGAGTAGAGGCGTTCGTTTCTTATCGATTTGATTAATCGCTTCTGACAGTGGAGCATTCAGGACGGGGTAATAGATCTTGCCGAGACAATCAGCACCTCCATCGATTAGCTGGAGCTTGCGCGAACCGAGCCCAGAGTTCAGACTATCGGCATGCAAACTTCCGTAAACCCCCTTGGAATCTCGCTAGCTCTGATTAGTACTGAGCTATCGGCCGCAGTGGCCGAGCCGCTAAACAACAATGTTCTACCTTCGCAGACTCAGACGTGGGCGTTGTTCTACCCCACGTAGGTACGTCAGGACCCCAGTTTTGGAGACGGAAGAACTTGCGGAGGTTCTCCAAGGGCTCAAGAACTTCACATTGATGGCATTCAGCCAGCCTGAGGTTGCGGCCCCCTTTCGTGCGCTTGAACTTCGGGTGAGTTCCTGAGACATTGAGAGCGAGTATGAATCACCGTGCCAAAACTAGTCGAGAACCTCTCGTCTTATCGATCACTTGTCATGATCGAGTCCAGTTATCAAGATTGAGACCACTCTAGGCCCGGAACTACTGTGCTCGTAACCAACGCCCCATTCCAAGCGAGCGGAAGTGATAGTTGCTAGAAGCATTCATGTTGACCCATAACAGTACCCGTTATCAACACAGAAATGATGAAATACAGTGGCACTAGTGTCACAGACGCCTCATTTCAATGACCATGTCGTCAATTACTGAGGTCTTTGGCACAATCACCCCGTTCAGTGATTCATACAAAATCGGTTTGGACGATTCCGAACAGCCTACTGTCAAGGCTGTCCCGAAGAGCGCAGTTTCCAAGGTATGTTGGTTTTTTCAATGAGATCTCGTCCTGGTTTCATGTGTATTCCAGTGGGTCGTACAAAACTTCGATAAAGCTCCGGATTGCTACCGGCTGTTTGTGAACGATGGCAAGAAGGATCATGGTCTGAATGCTCTGGAGGATAAGACTAGTATTTTTGCCTTTGAGAGCAGGCCTGCCTCCTCGGTCTCACATGTGTGGTACATTCCCCGCCTTTCGGATGGGTATTGCTAGCAAGTGCCAGAATTCTGAACTACCGCGCACGCTGATACTCGGCCCACAGTATCCAAGATATACCCACTCGTAGGGCGTGGAAATTGAACGGAGCTGCCGTTAAGTATTGTCAATCCCGAAGGACATGTTTGCTGATGGGCCAATCATGATTAGATTGAGCTTGCTCTCCTTCCCGTTGGAAATGAAGGGCTCGAGCCATTCAAATTCAGGATCACGTTCTCTGGTTGAACGCTGGACTTTGGGATATTGGATATCAACATTGACATGTACGTCGGTGTAAGATTATCATTACCTGGCTTTCCCGAATTGGAGCAGGCGGCTTGAGATTGCAGTTCGCCGCCCAATGTCGGGCCGAGCTTACTAACCGAAGCATCTCGCCAAAAAATGCGCTCGCATTCACGTTTGTGCCCAGATCTATCACTGCGCAAATTCCCTCGCTCAAAATTCATCATGTCCCAGCAAAGCAGTGAACCTTTTGGCACGATTACACCCTTCCATGATTCACACAAAATCGGACTAGACGTTGCTGATTTACCCGTCGTCGAACCTATTCAGAAAGGTGTAATTGCAAAGGTTAGTTTGTTCTCTTTCGGCCGAAACTTCCGACTTCCAGCCCAGGTTCAACGTAACTTCACCAGTGGACAGTGCAAAACGTGGATGATATGAAAGGTTACTATCGGTTGTATGTGAGCGACGGCCAAAAGTGTTATGCTCTACGTGCATCAGAAGACGGAGCTAGCGTCAACGCTTTCGAGGCTAGTCCTAGTTCCATGAACTCGCATGTGTGGCTCATCCCTCACCTCGCTGGCAAGTTCTTTGGGTAAACGCTTGGGCTTCCACGTTACCGGAGGTCGTCAAGGTGCCGACGTTCGGTCCCCAGCATCCTGGATCCAGCTACTATCAAGGGATGGAAAGTAAACGGAACAACCGTTAAGTCTCCACGTGGGTTCGAAAAGTGTCTAATTTGCTGACGTGAACTGTCATGTAGATTGAGCTTGCTGATCCGCCGGTTGGAGAAGAAGGGCTCGAGTCGTTCAAGTTCAAGTTCAGCTTCGCCAGCTGAATGATGAATTATTGGTACTTGATAGTCATAGACGTACTACAGTAGTAATTCATGCTAGATTTTATGATGCCGTAGAGCACGTTGACGTCTCACGAGTAGTGTGACTCTGTAAACGCACTGACAAGCACAGGAATTGATCACTGATTCGCTGCCAGTGAAAGAAGTTCAGAGAACTCACCGGTTGGCTTCACTTTACGTGGTCCAACACCAACGAGTATTAATGAGATGCTCGGTATTTACTTTTTCTCGGTTATAACGCTCTCTCATGTCTTCCAAACAGTCGTCGGTCTCACAGGCGGTATTGCAACCGGAAAGTCAACCGTCGCTGCGCTCTTCGCGTCTCACGACATCCCAATCATCGACGCAGATCTAATTGCGAGACAGGTCGTCGAGCCTGGTACTCGCGGACACAAACGGATCGTCAAGGCTTTCGGAAAGGGCATACTCTCACCCTCTTCTATAAATTCGACACCCTCTGAATCGAGCTCAGGCAATGATTCAGACGAACGAGACTGGTATACCCGCACCATCGACCGCAAGAAGCTCGGCAGCATCATCTTCAACGACGAGAAGCAACGCAAGATTCTGAACGGCATCGTACACCCCGCAGTCACACGAGCAATCCTTTGGGGCGTTCTCAA
>JBBPLY010000423.1:0-10694 GCA_038090035.1 Xerocomus nothofagi | reverse complement strand
CACGGTGCCTGTCATCCCCGCCGAGGTCTTGGTTCTGTGACCATGACTGCATCTGCACCCGATTTTGATCATCCCTCGCACTGGGCCACATTTCTCCAGTAGAAGCTGATTCTGGGAAGTAAGCCGAAGATTGTGTATGGTGTTGTTGTTGAGCAGGCAAGTATGGATGGTAATAGTTTGTGCCGTGATCTGATCCGCGAGAGGCGGAGGAGACAGACGATGCCGTGCCAGTGTCGGGCGTGGCGCGACCCCGAGGCATATACGAAACTCGCGTGTCACCAAGGGGACGGTAGGACGCATCAGGAGGCTGGTAACTAGATGCTCGCGACTGAGCGGTTGAGTACACTGCGCCTGAAGAATCCGCGGGCAAACTGGCATAACGAGCGTCCTGCCCACTGAAGCGGGGATCCTCCGTGTCAGCTACGTCTACGGGAGATGTGTCACTGTAATCTGCACTTCCGGAAAAGTCGTCCAGGAGGTCTGAGCTGGATACATGGTCCGCGGTGATGTCAGGAGAAGGATCAGGCTTGCGACGTTTTCGACTGTTGTTCGGCCGCCTCTTGTACACATAATCTGGGTATTTCTGATTGAAATTATCTTTAAGGAGTTTGGCTTGGTCGAGGTAGAATTGTTTCTCGGACTGGAAGATCACGAGATCGGGGGTCAGATGACTGACGATGGACGCGTAGAAGTGGAGTCCTAACCATGCTCATCCCGTTCCATTCCCGACTGAGAATCTTGCTCACTTCTCCAGTGCGCATCGATTGATTCTCCGCAGCGACCTGTGGCCGGCGTCGGCGGGCGAATATCATGAATGCATTCATGGGTCGCTTGGGTGTACCATCAGCGTTTAGCGTCTGCGACGTCAACGCAACATTCGGATCGTCTGCGAAAAAGTGAAGAATGGTGTAGACGGCGAACATGCATTGAACACATACCATCGAGACCAAGTTCCATTCTATGTTGCTCAGGGTACACCAGATAACTGGCGTCGTCGTCCGAGCCAGAAGGTGACCCGCGGTCAAGCAACGACCCCGAGGGTTGCGCCACAGCATGCTGTCGCCCTGGGAGCTCTGGGTTGTAGCCTTGCATGTCAACGAAAGCGGAAAGCACACAGGGCTACTCGAAAAGAGTGGGCAGTATATATCAGGACTGGATCCACTCCTGTGAAGGTCGATGATCGGCAGAGAATTCCGGCCGGATAATAAACTGGACGGGCTGGGGCTAAGTACGGAGCAACTCTTGGCTAGGAACCAGAGTTTCTAGGAAGGGTTTGTTGGCGTACAGTAGCAAACAAAGGCATGGCAAGATTGACAAAAACCAACTGGCGAATTAAGTCTGATCATACATGCAGAGTGAACCTTGGTCCTTGGATTCGCGGAGCTCGTGGGTCCGGCTATGACACCGCTTGAGCCACGATTGAAACCGAGCGCTCACAGGAACGCTTCTTCACCCAATATTGCATGGTCGTTTCTGCGGCCTCGAGGAATCACCAATGGACGTCGCTATTGTTCATGTCCAATCTTGAATTAAAGCCCGCTTCCTATTTACGCCAGCAACGATCTTGAGTTCAACCCTTATGGGTAGATGTCCATAGGGAGAGCCCTTTTTTTTTACCAGACGCTGAGGCCCCCGAACACACGCGACGCATGTTACTGAGACTTGACCAAGGAAGGCTATACTCACGGTGAACTGAGCCTCCTGGTACCAGGCCCCAGATTGATCAGTGACTCGTGATGATCTTGTGAGGCTATACTCGTGCTCGCCTCCCGGAACCCGGATCGTCCACTCGGCCAGCTGCAAAGAAAATTTTGACCTTTGTAAACGTGCTTTTAGTTAATGGTTACCGCACCACGGCCACACCTCTTGGACCTCGCCGCAATATAATAGCGAACCGCGGCGGAGATAGTTGCGTGAATGTCTACGGTGGCACTAACCTTCGTCAAAGGGAACCCTCACCTTGATGATTCTTTCACCTAGACCCTCATATCCCCACCAATTAACCGAGCAGTTTTCGTGCTAGACCGTCGGTTCGGCCCCGTCAAAACATGCGCTCGGAAAGCACCTGGATCATTTACTAACATTAGCGGGCATTGCATGATTTCCGAGTCCGGAGAGTTCCGGTGTGTGTGAACTCGGAGACGACCAATCTAGAGAATCTAGAGAAGTCTGAGCGTCCTGTCGACCAAGGGACCATGCCCTACATGTATCATATGTCCGGCCTAATCATGATCTACCAAAAAAAAGTCTACTTCAGGGTGCACCCTCAAATTTATAAAAATTTGCCCGCAGGAATATTATGTGTCATTTACTGCCGTGTTATCTCCTGCTTCTGATCACAAGGCATCAGTATTCGCGAGAGGCTTATTCGCCAGCAGGATAACGTTTCCCGGATAGCTCGTGTGTTGTTGCACCAATCACGCTGTTCGAACAGCATGGAGACAACGTTACAGCAGAAGTGTGGAGCTTTCGACACCTTCATTCATCCCACCGATTCCCACGTCCTTTTCCCGTCCTCTATTGTTCGACGCTGGCCCCCGCATGTGCTGACCCCCCGCATGTTCAAGCCAGTAGATCTTTCAAGACGGCAAGGGCAACGGTGAAAATTTGAAATACCCTAACTCTCGAACCCGAACATTATGTGTCCATTCCCAGCGCTAGCGTTGTTACAATGCTAGTGGTCCAGGCAAATGTGACATGTGATGCTGAATTCCTTCGACCTGAAATGTCAGTCCATTGGACAACTTAGTCTTGTAATGATCTGATCGTATTATGTATGTGGGCAGCCGGTTTTACGACCCACCTTAACGCACGAGGACTAGACGATCTCCGTTTCGGAATCTTGCCTTAATCATTCATATCTGTCTGCTACAAGAACTTAATTTGAGCATCAAGGATAGGTACCAAGTGTCACCAATGACGAAAGCCCGTATATCCATATCGCGGTAAACGGGGGACTCGAGGAAGTCAAATTTCTCATACTGCCATATTTCGTAGCGCACATCACTCCGTGGGAGATGTAGGCACAGTAAGGGATCCATCACTGACACTGTATATTGCGTTGAAACCAGGTTCCATTGCTTCATCAGTACGATGAAAACCTGCCTTCGGGGAAACACGACTATCGTTCTTGCAAAGGAAGGATGAATGGGAAGTCGACGAGAGTGAAGAAACGTGGAAGGCACACAGCGTAACGTATTTTAAGGAGTACGATGGCCTGGACAGCGTGAGGGTCCGCGGCGACCTGGCTTCTTCTCTCAAAGGACTTGGGGTTATCATTCTGAGAAGATGGTACATCCTGAGTACCGCTTGCCAGTGGCGTGCTTTGCTCGCTGACGTAATGCTTTCCATCCACGAAGCACAAGGTTTTGCCCCATTGATGAAGGTTTAAATCCTGTCTGCCTGTCCGAAGTCACAGAATCAACATGAAGAGTATAAGCACTTGACTTTTCAAGGCCTGAGACCGCACTCCGTATGGCGGTATGTAGTCATGTAGGTCCGCAATGTCCACAGGCTTCGTAGATCGACCAATGCGTTGCACGCTTTCCGCGCTGGCGAGCGAACGAAGGTTACCTAGAGAGAAATTCAGATCCATACAGGGTGCCGTTGTACAGCAACGTTCGTCCCTGTCACTACCTACCTCAGGGTCTTGCAAGATGTGGCTAGAATCACTGTGTTGTCGATCTCCGTGCTCGAGAACCATAAAATTAACCAGTCAGGGCCCGCTTCACTTGAGCAGAGAGGCTTTAGGTGGCAATAACCAATCCCGGCGAATCATCATGTGAACCTGAACACCTAGCAGCCTGCATAGTGAGAGTTTGTGGTCGAAATTCGAGAAATACATAATTCGAAAATGGGCAACTATTATTGTCAAGCCGCTAGAAGGCAATCTGAGTTGAACCTGATTTCAGGGATCAGACTCTAACCGAAGATTTTCTTCTAGGCCAGGGTATCCAGCCTACGGATGTTTCGATGCAGGAAACAGCCGGATCGGGCTGAAGCTAAACCTACGGTTGCACTCACTGGAAGGGTGGCCGTTGGAACACGGGAAAAGCCGTACCTTCAAGCTTGGACTCCTTGGAGGGTGTGAATTTGAATGACACACTGACAGTCCGGTGGAAAAAATGCCACTGGCACCACCGTGATGCATGATGCATGACGGCCCGAGCCGCAGACTCTCAGGGAACGAGCTCATCGAATGATTGAAGTGTCTTAGTATGATTGGTTACATTCACACTTGCTACACAATAATATCATTTTGTCCGAAAAAAAGAAAATGTTGACATGACACTAGGACACATGATGCTGAGTCAAGAAGCTAAACTGCGTAGTAGCGGCGGCCCGCTCAATATCCCGCAAACGTTTGACTGTTCGGTTTTCATCATTACTTACAATATTCTCCTCCGTCATTCCTATCAATGAAAGACACCCTCATAGATGCCAGTAAGCTCCGACGTTACTACGTATTAGCTTGACACCACCTGACCATAACCAGATTTCCCAAAAACTGTGGATGGACGGGTGTACCATCTCGGGATAAAATCTGGCGAGGTGGCAAATAGGATCGTGAGACTCCACACTCGACATTATTGGCTCAGTGTCCTCAACGGATCGATCGATCGTGTTTATCTTTGGGTCAGGTCACCGTTGGCTCGGTTTCCCGCGCTGAACATGTAGCAGCATCCTTTGATGCATCTCCCAAGCCGTTTTCATTATATTCCGAACGCGGTTTTCTGACGATCACAGGACGGTATCGGGGTACCCCCGTATCTGTCGTGTGCATCGGCATGGGTGGGCCCAATGTAGACTTTTTTATCCGCGAGGTCAGAGAGTGCCTCCAAGGCGACATGTTGGTCATCAGGTAGGCCTTTTTCTCGGTTCGTTCTTTATGTCAGTCTCGAATTTCCGTTTTGCACGTAATGTCTGCAAGGCTTGGATCATGCGGTTGTTTGACAGACTTGCCGGTCGGCTCTGTCGTTATTCCCAAAGCCAGCATTGCGGTCACAAGAAACCTAGACTTTGATTTTGCAAACGGGGATCATTGGAGGGTTCCTTACAGACTGAGTAAACCGGTGAGGCGAACGCAAAGTTCCATTCTTCTGCCAATGAAATATGTCGTGAAAGATACCCGCGGACTCAGATTTGATCGCGACCGTACGTTTCATGAATGCATGATTGTCCAAAAATGACTAGTCTCCATTATTAGCTTCAACGGGCACTAGACTCCACAAGGCCAGTGGATACTTCGGGCCCCGTCCTGGCCAATGTCGTGAACGCATCTACGGACAGGTATGGAGACGTCAATCGTATCTAGACGTCCTCCGCGGCTAAGACGATCTCGACAGCTTCTACTCTTCTCAAGGCAGACAGACCTCGTTTCAAGATTATAATTCGGAATTGACGGACCAGTTGAAGAAGACAGTACCAGACATTACTACTTTTGAGGTAAATTTTGCGGCATTGCGAAGGACTTATTTATCTTGTTTGGATGGGAGCTCATCATTGCGTTGTCTCTATGTGCAGATGGAGACTTATTGGGTGTTTCATCTTGCGGCAAGCTGGCGAGGTCTCTCAAGCCCCCCGTCCGCACTGAACCCGCCTTTGACCGCGGGTCCCTCGTTTCCGGCTGGTACTTCCCCGCATCCAGAAATTGTCCACGCTTCCCTGCATGCGTCGCAATCCGTAAAGGACATGATGGAACGTCCGTCGATAAGAGCAGCCGCGGTTCAGATGGTCTTCGCATCCCGATCTTCCCGAGAATTTATTACCCCCGAGCACGTCTCCAAACTCGAGGCATGGTGTAGTCGAGCAGTATTGGAGGCAATCAGCGCCACACATATTCCGCAGCACGTATGTGTTAATGACGCTCGGTCTCAAGTACACATAACTGACGCTCTCTGACTTGCGTAGCGATTGCACCCCCAGGAAGGGAGCGTTTGGGACACCAAGGATGGTCCTTTGAAGGCAGCACTGTGATAACTGTGAACCACACTTGTCCGGGGTACCCCAGAGTAACAGCAAGATCTCGAAATTACCAATCTTGCTCTCTCGTTTAGTCCATGCGTGCCCGACTGGAATGATTGAGGAATTGACGGGCTTCGCCGCGACAAGCAATTAAACGCCACATCCATAACCAAATTGGCCAAATTGAACTATAAGTAGGGACCACCACCAACACGACGTTGTCTGCTCGAAAAGAATATTTGGTCACTCCGCCAATTGGCGATGCTCGTTCCTGATTTTAGATATCAAAGAAGCGAAGAACTGCGAAGAGCCAGAACTCGAAATCAGAGTTCTCCAAGCAGGCGGTGTGTAAACATCACAGCATTACGAGACCAGGCACTATGCATCAGGGTGTTGAGACAACGGATATTACAAAATGCTGCCTATGACAAGCAGGCTGCAATGTGACGTAGTTTCGGTGAAGCGTGTCTCCATCGAGTGACGAAAACTACTCACCAGGATCCACATTGGTTACCGAATACGCAGATATTGTGATTGGCGGCGGTCATCTGTAGATAACCATCGTTCCCCATCTCCCGAGTGACAGCGCTTCGTGATGGCTAATTTGGGAACAGTCTTCTAAGTGAAGGCAAGCGAGGCGGCTAGGGTGCAATGCTTCCTGCATGGGGATGAGGGTAGATCTCGATGAACTGCTCGCAGAAAATCCACTGGCATCAACATGCTGTTGTGACAGCTTGGTTCCGGGATTACGCATCTTCATCTTCTTGAGCGGGCGTATCTTTCGACCTAGAACCGCCGAAGCGAATACCTCGGCTTTGAGTACTTCCTTCTGCTGCTGTTCGTATCCGCCGTCATCTAGAGCGAGTGACCTGGCGTGAACGGTTGACCACAACGTTTTGAAATCAAAGTCGGAGCAGCTCCATAAGATAAGATCTTCCAACCGTGGGCATACGCGCACACCGCACAATCTGGTACGAGCACTTCCAGCCGGGGCAGCATGTCCGTATGCCTCTGCTAAGGCTTCCAACACCACATTAACCCCTGTGCACGCCCCCAATGTCAGCGAGAGAAGGCTGGGCATGTACCCAAGCATCGACCTGCCATGGCTGGATGAAATGTCAAAATTGGATATCGAAAGGTGGGTAAGATGCAAGAGGCGGGGATCCCTGAAGATGGATTCCAACCTAGGAAGGGAAGGAAAACGTATATGTTGACCGACGAAGGTGATATCAAGTTTAGTGAGGGAAGGAAGAAGGAATTGACGCAGCGCAGAACCGAGGGTGTCCTCGTTTTGGCAGTTCACATTAAGTTCTGCGAGGGCACCGAGCACAAGTACGTTCGAAAGTGGTTCAGCCCGGATAAACGAGTCCTCGTCGTGGATGTGGTTGCCGCGAAATTGGGTAACATCAAAACGTTTAGTAGGGGACTGAGCGATCAAAAGATCCCAACGTTCGAGTTTGGGGAGGATTACGAGCGACATAAACGGGAAGACATCCCTGTGGTATGCGTATTTCCACTCTAGATGCCTCAACTCCAGTAATTCAATGGAAGGGACAGCCGCCTGGTTGTGTGGCTCAGTGGCACTATGGGAGGACTGCGCGTTCGTCGGGAGTCTTGTAATCACGTCCCAAACAGGGGTCACTCCGATCAAAGAAAGTGCGTGGAGCTGAGGAGTATGTCTCAGAAGGTTGACGAGATGGGACATCTTGAGCGTGAAGTAGTGAAGTCGCGTCGAATGTGATTTCTTAGGGGGATAGGATAATTCAAGACTGAGTATCGTTCGAACCAAGAAGGCGGGGAGAATCGACGGAGGCATCTGTTGCAAACGGAGATGCCTAAGCGTAATCGGACAATCTGGTGGACTTTGATCTGTTGATAGTAGATCAGAAGTGAGGAGTTGAGTGCCTTCAAAAGAAGGATCCAGGGTAGTAAGGGCGAGGTCTAGGGATTCCAGCTCATGAAGGTGCTCGTAAACACGAGTGATACCCGAAAGGATGCATTCCATGCTTTTAGCGAAGCCACATTCGAAGGTAAGTGAACGGAAGCGACGACGCCGACAGAGCATTGTCAGCTGGTTGGTAATGTTAACCGAGGTGGCTTCTTCGAGCGTCGACATGTTCAAGTTGTCGCAAGTGCCAGTACTGGGAATGGAAATGAAACTGAAGGAGATCGGTGAACCTCCCGCACGTTCGAAGAAGACGGACAAAGGTCGAGGCATCCATTGAGGTGTTTGGTAAGAAATAAATGACCAAAGACGCGACGTCGTGAGGGCGAGTTCACGCCACTTGTGGCATACATGCGAGATGACGACTGGAGCTGAATTGTACGGTAGTCCGATTGCCAAGTCGGCACTCTCGTCCTCGGTGCGGATGAGGAAGATTTCGATGAGGAGTTCCGTTGGGAGCCAGTTGATAGGCTGCTTCTGGCTTTCAAGTTCTGTGATCCTTGATTCCAAGGCCTCCCTCTCCGCTCTGACGGAGCTCTTGAGCGTAATCATATCCTCTAGAATTCGGGCAAGTTGGTCCTCTCGGTGTTGGAGAACACTGAACTGTGCAGTGAGCAACTCAATCTCCTTGTCGACCATTTCCAAGGTCGTTCTAGACATTCGGATGGCAAGAGTTCAGAGGAGAAGGGGGATATTACTAGAAGAGATGGACAAACTGGTTGTCGTTCGCGGTTGTGCAAACGCGTCGGATGTCGGCGTAAAGCAGCAAGGGTCAACCACACTTGCCGCATTGCTTAGTCTTCGTGTTGAGGTCGCGTTACGATCTCCGGTCCAGGAATTTTTACTTCCAGAGTCTGGCTCTGCTGGCAGTTGAACCTCCATAAAGGAACTACGTAGCAGTTCAGAACCGTTACATGAATGGGTTGAATCTGGTCCCAGTTCTAGTACTCATCAACGTGCTTAGGACCAGCGATTACTAGCCCGAACGTTCGCGATGCCCTTGCAATCAAGCAGCAGGACTCCCCACTGACATGATGCAGCGGAAAACATCAACCTCCCCCTGCTGTTTGCCGGCATCCAGCCAAAACAGGAATCCCCACCTCGATGAGACGAACACAGGGAATCATTGCGCCACTCCGCTACTTACAGCAATCTCGAACAATTAGACTTGGGCTAGATGTGGGCCACAAAGCCACGCGAACCCATTATGAAAGATTGTCACGGCGAAGGAAAAGAGCGCCTGCGGCGTACACGGTTCGTGACCAATAAATGGACGGAACCACAATGTGCTCAGATACTCGTTAAACAGATTGGCGACCCTTCGTAGGGGTTAGAGGTAAAAGGGTCAGCAAGCCCGTACTAATCCCTGTCGCACATCAATTCACAATGAGCCAACCCCTCCCCCCGACCTCCAGGCTGGACCGTGAATGCGGTGTTTATACGTATGAGCACAGCCATCACCTAACTCGGCGAGCGGCACTCTAGGTCGTGCTCGCCGTCGATCGGAGCAGGAGTGGAGGGAAAAAAACAGATAGGCTGGTCGGATGAACACGTGGGGTTACGCGCAGCGCCAAAAAAAAAAAAAAAGGGGGGGGATTCGTTACTAGTAGGACCAGGTGCGTCCAGACGTCTCCTGTGCACCGGGTCGGCCGCAATCGATTAATCAGCGCCTAGATCTACCGTAAATGTCTCGGATTCAGAACAGCTCACTTTTCGCGCCTTACAAAGGTCAAACATATTCCATTCTCCAAGTACCTATTTACGTATGTATGCACCACCCATACTAGCATGCGCGCATTTATCCTGATTCATCTTCAAGGGGCCATGTCGACTGAGCTGCGTCGTTGCCGTGCCTCGAGACGCGCCCACCTTGCACGGCGCTTTAGGAAGCTTATATAGTTTTACGTGTCAACTGGCAACTTGCCGCAATCTGAATCTGAATCTGTGTTTTACAGCAGCAAGGAAACGGCGAGACTCGGAATGGAGGAGGAAGTCGGGACTGATCCGGGTGGATATGCCACCTCCCCTGGGTCTGCCAATTGTAACGGATAAGATCGCAGGAAGCCCCTCACGTGATGAGTCTTCATAAATGGGGTTCCTCCCTCAGGCTTTTGGGCGCGGTCGGGGTCGACAGGTGTCGAGAGGGACGCAACGCTCGAGTTGAGCGTGCATGCGACTTCATTGGACAGTATTGACGCCGGTTCTGGTCCCAGAGAGGTCGGACGAAGGGCGCTGGCGAGTCATCGACGTCGAGAGGATGTTGATCCGTCCGCTTCAAGGGACACGACTCGTTTCGCCCTCGTGGGTGTATCTGTTATGGCCGTTTCGCGCTGGGGCCTGTGCACTTCCTGAGTCTTGCTTAGTCACGTTCTGTATATCGCCGATGAGTTCCACACTCCGCTTCTCTTCTCCTAACGTCGTGCTTTCTCTGTTCTAGGTACAGTCCCATTGCTTCGCTGGCCTGTATTACTTAGTTCTCTGTTCTAGTTGTCAATGTGATAGCGCTAGTGTCATCACTGCGACCGTTAGTGAACCTGACATTAGCATGATGTTAACGAAAACTCCCGTGGCTCGTGTTCACTGTATCGATTCGATGGCCAGCCTTACCGCCGTCCCAGCAGTCATCACATCATCCAATATGAGCACTTTTTCCCCTTGCACAGAGACCCCGACAAGCTTCCCTCCTTCTCCGTGATCCTTTACCTCCTTGCGATCATACGCGAACCCATACGAGCGACCATGCTTGGCACTCAACACGAGCGCCGTACAGGCCGCGAACGAAATC
>JBBPLY010000422.1:0-14573 GCA_038090035.1 Xerocomus nothofagi | reverse complement strand
AGCCGAGTGCACAGCAACTCAGCCACATGACGTGAGGGGCGCACAGCAGCCACTCATACCACGGTCACATGACGCAGGCACGTGATAAGGTCTCGTGATCCATCAAGGAAAACGTTGAAGTCCATTTCATGTAGTGTAGGGCGTCCATTAGCCCTTAATAAAATAAGGAAAAATATGAAAATAATAGGTACAAATACAGCGTTCGTAACAGTCATAGTGCAACTTTTGAATCAGAAAATAGAAATCTTACATCATGAGTGAGACTTGGATCTTGCAATGTTCCTGCCAGTGTGCTCAATGACCATAGTTTCCATGGCTGTGGAACTGGTTCAGGCTGAGTTGGACTTGAAACAATTTGAATGGTTTCAGCCTGGACATCCAGTGGGACTTCAATTGTTTGGAATGATAGAGAGCAGGCTGCCACATAAGCCACAACTGGAGAGGATTCATCTACCACAGAAAGTAACCTTCAATTTAAACCACAAAATCTACTTGTCATAAGTGTTTACTTACTTTGAGCAATATTCACATTAAGACCAACTGTGCTGCCAGTAGTTATTGAATTGTCCAATTCAACTTCAGTTGTGATAGTGAAAAACAGGAAATTGTTGCAAGGTTCAAGGCCTGAATTTGTGGGATCCTGCAAGAAGAGAAGCTATTTCTGGAAAATATTGAAAATGATGAATTTTCCTAACCACTGGATTACATGCAGTGTAAAAAACCTGATTTCTTGCACTTGGATGAAATCCAACCCTGGCTATTTAACAACCATTCAGCAGAGTTGATGGCAAATTTAGGAAATGAAACCCACCATAAAGTTGTCCAGGACTAAGGCCATCAACAGTGAAACTTATGTTATGACCACCAGTATTGTAGGAGAGATTTGACAATAGACCACAGCTAGCTTGAAGGGTAGTTGCATTCACAATTGCAGTTGTAAAGCTAGGATTTGTCTGGTTGAGGGTGTCATAGATTGTATTGTTCAGTAGACCAGTGTTCTGAAGGTTGCTAGTTAGGCTGCTTGATGGAAAAATTGGAACTGCACTTGACCAGCCTCCATATGAAATAACAGTACTACTTGGCCAAGCCACTACTGACTGGACAGACAGAGTGGAAGTACTATTGAATGTTGTGAACTGCATGATGGTAGAGGAGGCAATGTGTAGAACAGAGACACATGCCAAGTAGATTACCACACAAAGTGTCTTCCAGGTTGATGAGGGTAGACTCATTTGCTGCCAGAGTGCATAAAATGCAGCTCCAATCCCAGTCCATGCCTGAGTAACATCATGCACTACTGTCAAATGGTGTCTTTGTGCAATGATGGCTGATACAGCCAGTTGCTGGGTAATAAACACCAGGCCAGCAGTATATAGCTGAATTTAGAGATCAAATTGACATGTTGTAGATGAGATGTAGAACGAACATACAACATAGAATGCTTGTAGACACAAACTCAAAATTGTTATTACCCATGTATGAGTGTTGTTAAATGGCATTGTAATGTGATGTTCAGGATGATATATCAGGAGCAGGATGAGGACTCCATGGAATACAAGAAATATGCCATGGAGCACATAACACCACCAGTGCAAGGAGGATTGACCTAAAATGAATATTATTTATGTTAGTAGTTATTGACAGACCATTTGTATATATTAATGTCATCAAACCTTTTGAAGCAAACTTCACCCAGTCCACATTGAACTCCTTTGGACCTGGCTGGAACTCACTGTCCAGCTCAGATCTCAAGTCAGCAAGACAGACTTCTGCTTTCATGCCCTTCAACCTCAATTGGTCTGGAATGGGTTCCCCTATATCCCTCATGATATTGTGCAAAGCTTTGAAATGGACAGGAATCCATATCAATCCCAGAACACCTGGAACAGTCACTGATGTCTTGAAGTAGGCTAAATGTGGGTCATGAAGCATCCTTGCCACTATAACCAAGAGCATGGTGGATGCAAACAAGCCAATGGATACCTTTGAATGATTAGTAGGATGTGCTCTGCTCTCATGATTTCCAGAGGAAACTCACTGGTACTGTGCTCACCTGTTTCACAGATCAATAACTTAAAGAATGTGATTGGATACTGGAACATACATTAAGTCTGAGCTCAAGAATAGGGTTGGTAATCATGCTCATTCCCTGATCACGCTGAAATCCTCCCACAGATCCAACTACACCTGCTGTTGATTATTCAATCATAATGAACAGTATAATGCTAAAATGTGATTATTTGCATACCTATCCATAGCATGGCAGCTGTGGTTTGAGCAACAGCATTCTCTAATTGCCACTTTCCAAGGACTGTTGATGTTGGCATTGTTACAGCTACTGTTCCAGAAATTGATGGAAGGCTAATATCCAACAAATTATTTAGATATCTATACTCCAATGTCAATCTTGAACATATATTTCACATTGATTGAAAAACTTACAGGTTGGCAGAACTGAGACCTCCACAAGATCTAACAATCTCATTGGATGGTTGTATTTTTTCAATGGCACAGAAGCCTGTACTAACAGACATTGAGTCATTGGCTTGGGCAACATTGTACTGAATGAAGACATCACATTAGGATATAATATCATCGAGATAGAGCCACAAACCATCTGGACTAAATCAGTCCTGGTGGTGGAACTAGGGGACCACATGGACCAAGATTCAGGTTCAGTATTGTTGGATGAAGATCCAGTGTCAACCATCCGTCCATCTTGAATGGAAAGATAGGGCCTTGTTGTTGTTGCACTCAGGGTACATGCAACAAAGTAAGAGGTGCTTGAAACATTGACCTCTCCATGAGAAACTGAAAAAGAAAATGAGGCAAATACAGTAACACTGAAATCCACCCATGTCTCACTTGTCTCTCCAGTTAGATTGAGATCTACCTGAAGCACATCACTAGTTGAGTTTCCAAGATCTATTTCAGTAGAGGCTTGAAAGCCAATATAGTTTCCACAGAGTAGACAGGACTGTAAAATTCTTGTAGCTAAGTGTTACATCAGGCTGAACATACTCACCAAAGCATCTGTAGGTGACAATGAAGTCCAAGTCACCATGTTTGCCAGTGCTAGTCAATTTCATTCAGTCAGTAGAGAACATGATTTGATAATATGCATACCTTGTACTCCCAGGTCCACTTCACCAAGCCCACTAACATTGACACCATCAATACAGAGGTCTGCAAATCCAGTACTACAATTCCATGTAACAAGAACAGCCGAGGCATTTGCAAGAGGGTTGCATTCAGCACTGATGGTGGTAGAGTTCACAACTGCTCCAGTGTAAGCATAATCAGATGATGGCACATCAAACAGAGTGCTCCCACTCAGCCCCTTTGCAGTGGGTAGCAGTGGCCACAGCGCCATCAAAGGTGAAATCGAGCCCCAACTGAGACTGGCGAGATTGACGGATGGAGATGGCCATACTAATATCGATGGAACGACCGTCATGACGGTATTACTGAAGGCTTCAAATTCAATGATGGAGGAGGAGACAATGTGCAGGCCAGAGATGCAGGCCAGATATGTCAAGATGAGGAAGATTGTAGACGGGGCCGATACCACCTTCGTTTGTTGCCATAATGTATTGATCGCAGCCCCGATTCCGTTCCAAGCACCAGATATATCGTGCACCGCCGTGAGCTTTTGCCGCTTCGCCATGGTGGCAGACAGGGCGAGGCGTTGTATGATGAGCACCAAACCTGCGGTGTATATCTGTACATTATCGCGGACGCCATTAGCTTGACATACGATCAACAGAGAAAAGTCCGGACTCTCACTGAGTAAAATGCTTGGAGGAATGCCCTCGTACCTGTGACAAGTATAGTATTGGTAAGCGGAACCGAAATTCGGTGCTCTGGGTGAGTGAAAAGCATCCCGGCGAGCACAACGTGGATGACGACGAGGAATCCATGGAGGCCGTAACACATGTAACGAAGGGTATGATTGCCTTGGCGAGGAGGATGATGCTTATCATCACCATGGAGGAGGGCTACGGTAATCGGGTAGTCATTTTCATTAGATGGTCAACGAGTAGATATAGATACATACTTTCGCTTGAAGGGTCTCCGCCTTGCACCGTGGTGGACAATACTTCTTCGTTTGAAGATGCGGAGAAACCATCGCTACCATGGAATTTTGAAGGGTAGAGGCCGGCCATATAGGCAGCACCCTGAGGTGGGTGTGGAGATCAAGTGAAATGGTGAGTTGTCGACGTGCGAGCGAAATCGGACTCCATTGCAAAGCCTTCTTGTTGTGAACGTAATTCTCGATATCGATTAGACTGCGATTGTGGATCTATGCACCGCCTCTCACTGTAAACGGTCCCGTCGAACGAATTTGAGCATCGAGTATGTGATACGTGCGCTCAAGTGGGGTATTTCTCGCGGTGCGATGTCGATAATGTGTTCCATTGACTATCTGTTGCACCGTGAAACGGTGCGACTCGTGGGCGATGATCGAGGAATGTCCACCAGTGTTACGAGAAGCGGTGATGAAACGGTCAGGTGGTGGACGCCAGTTCGTACTAGACTGTTTGAAGTGGATCGAACAAAAGATGCTAAACACAACGGAATACATTATTACATAATACGACTTTACCACATTTGGCCATTTTTGATCGGGGCTGATAGCGACCTACTGGCATGATAAGGCAAGCTCGACGGCGCTGCAGGACGCAGGGTGTATCGATAGATGATCATAAAGTCATTGACATTTGTACGGTCCACCAAGCCCCCTCCAAGAACAATGGTCGTATCCACGCGGCAGAGACTCAAGGTCAGCACGTCAGCGGAATTACTCCTCAGGCCGCATCAGAAACCATCTGAAGGATTAGCCCAACCAACACCCCCTATACGATGCGTCGAAGCAGTGAGTCGACGTGACGAAGGCCCCATCAACGCAGTAAGGAGTAAAGGCAAGGAGGTACATGTATGTCAACATTCAATACGGTATTGAAAGGTACGTTGGCACGGGCATCGTGAACATCGACTATGGGTACAAGGACGCGACAGGAAAAAAGGAAGGAGTTAGATACCTTGATGCGGGAGCAGAAAAGTGCTTGTTGCGTTCGTTGGGTCGGGTAATGTCTAAATGAAATGCTCATCAGTCCATCCACATCGCGGTTGATAACAGAGGAAGCACGCCCTAAAAAGCTGGGTCATAGCCACCTATTCGAAGCACAAGGAAAAGCAAGCAATATCCACGATAAGAGCAGCCCAGGAGTAAGTGGACTGACATGACTTGGTCGACGCTCAATCCTGCGGCATGGAGACCCGTATGCAGGTGTGATTTCCTTGGTGGCGAATGCTCCGGCGGGATGACTCCCAAGTGTGGACTGTGTCGGGCTATTGTACCTGAACTGTACGCGTTGATTGGAGGGCCAAAAGAAGGGGGCCACTCACCAGGTTGCAAAAAGACAACCGACCGAGTGGGTAAAACTCGGTGCTGGCAGTCCACTCGGCGCGAGTGATGAAGGAGCGGCGATACATGGTGATTCATCGTACTGACGCATGCTTGAACTAAATTTGTCGGTATACGATTGAGGGAGTGGTGTCACGTCTTCTGCGAAGTCGGCATTAGGGAGAGTGCCACCCCCGCGGTCGGTGTGTCCCACGACACGGTCGGGGCCAAAGTTGTCGTCAAACTCGTCCTTGCGGACTCGTCTCCGGATGCAGAAGAGCAAGGGCGCCAAAAGAACTGTTTCCCGGTGACATCGACAATGACGCCTGTATGAGAGTTGCTGCTACTACCATCGCCACCTGTGCTCGAACCAATGGAAGTAGTGACGATGTCGGGAACTGGAGGTGACATAGACAACGGAACCTGCAGCATACGTCGAACTAGAGAAGGGAGATATGGTCAAATGTGGCTTCCCATATAAGACACGTACGCAGGAGCTTATCCCCGCTCATGTTCCCTCCCGATACATCATCGTCTTCGTCACCACCATCCACTGTTACTGATGATATTCTAGCCAGATACCGCTCGCTATATGGTGATAGGGATCCGACCAATGGCCGATCACATGGACGCGGCGTAGATAGCTCAGTCCCCAGCCTTGACAACGAGGACTCATCATCCCATCTAGAGGATCATTCAAGTAATCGGAACGAAGCAGCATGAAACACATGAAAGGTCGTCGCGACCTGGGGGGTGAACAAGGATTGGCTGGTGGTTGTCGGGCGTGCCGGTGAAAGTGAACAAAGTTGACCCTAATGCGGACGAAGATGTGGTCCCAGTTGCAGCCGAAGATGTTTGTGCAGGGGTCGACTGGGATGTAGCGGTTGTCGCCGGCGAGCTAGTGGTGGAAGTATTCTGCTGGGTGGAGCTAGTGGGGTGTGTGGTTAAATTATTAGCGCTCGAGATGAAAGAGGCAGCGTGACGGGTTGAGGTTTCTGGTACCTGAGGCGAGGCGACAAGCCCGCAGAGGGCACGAACAAAAGGTGGAAATGAGCTGAAGTGAAGAATGAGAAGAGGAAAGCCGCATGACTGCTATAGCTGCCGATGCAGTTGGTAGGCTACGCCACAAACGAGCGGAGCGACTTTCATGATACCATGATAAGCCATCCGCAGCACCAAACCCATCCAAATCCATCTTCACAGTGGCTTCGCTTTGCCATTGAGACACCCTTAAATTGACAAGGATATTCAATCTCTATTCCATCTCGGCCTCGAAACGACGTTCACTTGACAAGGTGAAACCCTTGTGTCCCCCGACAGACTTTGCTGGCCGTTGCATGCTACGTATTTCTATCTCATGTTCGATCGATAAAAGGCATCACGCAGTCAATGTTTTTTCTCTACATGTCACGATGAAGACAACAATCATACTTCTTGGACAGGTCCGCCGACACAGAAAGTCCATGTGGTGGGTCCCGCGGGGATTGTCTTCAGCGAGAGGAACAATTCTGAAGCTCCCGTCGTCGAGGTGGTCAGTTTTTTGGATTCACAAAGACCTGAGGTGCGTGCCTGGTTAAAACATCTGGTCAGTCGCCGCTTTTGTGGTCGTCGGACCAAGAGAAACGTACAGAGACGACTTTGGAGAGTGCGACTCTCCAACTTCCTGCTTTGGCATCGTGCTCACCTTCGAAACGGCGGGGTCCATGTTAACAGTATGTCATTCCGTTCCGTACTCGGACTTGATTCAGGGCGTCGAACTTCTGGATATCTCGTTGCCGCCGGGCATGGTCCCCGTGCTCCCACTGCCCAAATGGCTAATTATCGCGCTTTCAGGTGTTATACGCGCCCCCCGTCCGAAGAGACTAATCCCAATCATATTTCAGGAGCATAAGACAGAACCGTCACTATGCTGCAATATATATCGATCCTCTTGTCGACACAAGAATATGTTTATTACATGGCCATCTTTGTGCGAGACCGCTGGCAGTGCCAACGTTCTGGTTCATTGCAAGAACGCCTCCGAATCACCCTCAGCCTCAGACGGAACGGCAACTCTGGAGCCACGAACGTCACCGAGGCACACTACAAACATGCCCGCTCTTCGTAGGTTGTCCAACGACGGATCGTCGATTTCTTCCATGTGTTTGCGTATCGTCCGAGAATGTGCCGCCACCCAGAGCGTCTCCAACATGCTAAGCCCAGTCACGGAAGGCTGGGGACGCATCAACCTCGAACCCGAGAAACTTCCAACCAGGAAAAACGCCAGTGTGAACAGCACGAGTGATGATACTGACGCAAACACGACCTTCCGCCGAAGGGGAATGAGATCTCTGTCGGCTGTCACGCTGGAACATGATGAAGCTCACTGGAATTGTATTGATCTGTTTGGAAGACCTACAGCATCAGCAAAGAAATGCCCCCGCACGAGCGATCCGGCACCCACATTCAACCTCCATTCAGTCACTACCTGAGTGACCAAACTCTCGCCAGCCATCCGGTCGAATCCACTCAGCTTTCGGCCAAGGTGACCAGCTGGAATTATTGCAGTCATAAGATAGTAGCCATGTACTTCCATCACTGGCACCTTGTCCGAGTCTGAACTTACTATGTACCTGTCCAAATGAAAGTTGCTGCACCTACTTCAATTGCTTGCTCTAACTGGGTTGGACTGAGTGTATATAGAGGTTCATATTGTGCCTGGAGTGATACACTAGTATCCAAAGTAGTACTTCAGTCCATCCAATGAAACCACTTGGAACACAGTAAACTTACTTTGTCATTGCTGGGCAGCCAACAAACCCCTGCTGTGGGCAAATTCCAAATGCATCCATGCCAAATATGTTACGAACGCTCTATTTTCCTATATATTTTGTACATTTTTCCTTATTTTATTAAAAGGCTAACGGACGCCTTACACTACATGGACTTCAACGTTTTCCTTGATGGATCACGTGACCTTATCACGTGCCTGTGTCATGTGACCGTGGTATGAGTGGCTGCTGTGCGCCCCTCACGTCATGTGGCTGAGTTGCTGTGCACTCGGCTGTGTTTAATCTCCGTGCCCGATGGGATCACGGTTATGCGAGGCTGTACGCCTCATGTATTTAATCACCGTGGGCTTCTCTTCTATGCTTCCATTCCATACCCACGGCTATGCTTCTTTATTCCCACTCCATGCTTCTCGTTCTCACGATACGCTTCTTGAACGTTCTACGACGTTCCATTATGTTCTATGTCTGTACACATGTCCAAACAGTAGTTTAGTATATATAGTATGAATACAACGCCAGCAGAACTCTAGTCAAGTTCTTGCTGGAATTCCCTCTAGCTTTTCCTCGTCTCTACTAAGTCTCGGTTCGAAGTGTTTGGTTGTGCCTAAAGCCATAGGTCGCCAACAAAATACATCAGAAACCTGACCCCAATGAGTCATAGTGCAACATTTAGAGGATAAATGTGGATCTAACAATATGTGTGAGGTTTTGGGATGCTCCTGTGACCAGGCTTGGTGTCCATAGCTTCCATGGTTGTAGAACTGGTTGAGTTACACTTGGAGTAATGGTTCCAGCTTGAACATCCAGGGTGACTTGATGTGTTTGAAATGATAAAGAGCAGGCTGCAACATAAGTCATAACTGGAGAGGATCCATCTACATATACAAATAAGTAACATTGTACCACAACTTGCAATTCCAAGTCATCACCAAGTAAATACATACATACTTTGTGCAATATTCACTTTAAGACCCATGGTGCTGCCAATAGTTGAATTGTCCACTTCAACCTCAGTTGTAATGGCAAAAAAAATGTTAGAGGTAGTATTGCAAGGGTTTTCCAGTGGATTCATGGATTCCTGCAAGGAGAGAAGTTATTTCTAAAAGATATTGCAAATAGCAATTTACCAACCTCATTACATACCAGCAATGGGTGGAAAATCTGATTTCTTGCACTTGGGTAAAGTCCAATGATTGCTACATAACAAAAATTTAGCAGCCTGAGACTTCACTATAGAAATTTTATAAAATGAGACTCACATGCAAGTAAAAGTTGTCCAGAACCAAGGCCATCAACAGTGAAGCTTATATTATCAAAACTGCTGGCAGCCTGGGACTTAGAGTTCAAGTTGCCAATGTAGGAGAGATTTGACAATAGGCCACAACTAGCTTGAGGAGTAGTTGCATTGACTATTGCAGTTGTAAAACTGGGATCAGTTTGTTTGAGGATGTCATAGATTGTATTATTGAGTAGACCAGTGTTCTGAATGTTGCTGACCAGGCTGCTTGATGGAAAAAGTGGAGCATTACTTAACAAGCTTATATCTGAAAGAACAGTATTATTTGGCCAAGCCACTGCTGACTGGACAGACATATTGGAAGGACTGTTGAATGTTGTGAATTGCATGATGGTAGAGGAGGCAATGTGTAGAACAGAGACACATGCCAAGTAGGTCACCACGCCAAGTGTCTTCCAGGTTGATGAGGGCAGTCTCAGTTGCTGCCAAAGTGCATAAAATGCAGCTCCAATTCCAGTCCATGCTTGAGTAATATCATGCACTGCTGTCAAATGATATGTTTCTGCAATGATGGCTGATACAGCCAGTTGCTGTGTGATGAACACCAAGCCAGCAGTGTATAGCTGAACTCAGAGACCACATTAACATGTTGTTGTAGATGAGATGCAGAAAGAACATACAACATAGATGTTACGTTCACGCTTATTTATTACATTTTTCTACTATTTTTCCTTATTTTATCAAAGGCAATGGACGCCTTTTACACTACAGACGATGGACTTAGACGTTTTCCTTGATGGATCACGTGATTAGAGTCACGTGCCTGTGTCACGTGATCGTGGAAAGAGTGGCTGCTGTGCGCCCCTCACGACGTGTGGCTGAGTTGCTGTGCACTCGGCTGTGTATTTAATCTCCGCGTTCCCGATGGGATCTCGGCTATGCGAGGCTATGCGCCTCATGTATTTAATTACCGTGGGCTTCTATTATGTGCTTCCATTTCGCACCCACGGCTATGCTTATCTATGACATCATATGATAAAGAACGTTCCACAACGTTCTTGGACCTTCTATGTACCACAATAGGTACAAACATGTAACCAGTATATATAGTATGCAATCAACGCCAGAAGGACTCTAGTCTAGTCCTTCCTGGAATTCCCCATATTCCTACTAGCCTCTTGTCTGTACCAAGTGCTGTGTGGCCTGTCTCTTTATTAGGGATATAGGTCGCCAACATTAGGACTAGACTACACCTCGTCACCCCACACATCACTCTATTCGAAACCACTCCATACACGCCTCCCAGTGTTAAGGGAATATAGCCGGACCCAAGGCTTAACGGGACCTACATACCTCTTCATTCCTACCTACCCTTTTCATTAGCCACCGGTGTTACAACCGGGATAGACCGTTAGCTGCTAGTAGCGCGGTAGTGGTGAACTCGAGAGTTCTTAATTGGCTTAAACGCCGCCACACAAACCCCCTTTTACTTCATTGGTCCTAGGACTGGGTGCTCGTGACACCACCTTTGCCGTTCACTGAGCTTTACGATACTACGATAGTCGGGAAGGTTTTTGACCCGATATCTGCCTAGTTGGAGTGAGTAGGATCCTCACTAGGTTTTACTTTACAAGTTTTACATACAACGGATGTTTCCCGCATCCTCTTCCAAAGTAAAGGTCGAGGACTGCATTGTCCCTCTTCATCTGGACAACGGTTCAGTGAAGAAAGAAGAAGCCTCGGAGACAATTATCCCGAGTGCACACTCCTCAGACGTCGACCCAAACGATTGGTACGACCAAAGGGAAAGAAGCATAGAGGAAGAAGCTATCGCAGCTGACCTCTTACAAGATTACTCAACCCCGCGACAACGGTCGCCAAGTGACGAGGAAGGAATCCTCCGTCAAATATTAAACCAACAAGGGCGAGTTTTTGCTGAAGAACTGATCCACCTCCTACTCCAGGGGTGGTTAGAAGAATTGATCGAACGTCGGGCCAGATCTGAAGAAGCAGGTCACCTGATAGAAGAAGCAATCGAACAAGCTGTGGTCCCCGAGAGGAGAATCTCATTACGAGACAGACGAAACCTCAGACGACCCAGCAGACTCCCTACCATCCTCACCCCCGCCGCCCGTAGAAATGTACACAGACGACCCCGACCCAAGAGACGCTAGGATTTTGGCCCTAGAGGCCATCGTAGCAGGATTCAAGAGGAGACTGGCGAGAAGGGAAGCAGTGCCAGCTGCATCAGGATCGACACCGGCAGAACCGGCAAGGGGAGATATCAAGTACTCTTCAAAAATAGAAATCACCCCTGACCCAGGGTTCTTTGATGGGTCCTATGACAAATACGAGGCCTGGCGCCTCCATATAAAAACTTACCTCGAAATGAATGCAATGGCGTTCGTCAACACCAAGGCCATGAATGTGGCCATCCTTATGAGGATCCGACCTCAGAAAGGAGAAAAGGACATACACGGAGCCGGTGCCTGGGCTCTACAAAAACAAAAGGCAATGGATCAAACCGGGCTTTGGCTCGATCTAGCAGAAATGCTAGAAGAATTAGATGCAAGGTTCCGACCCGGGAACGTTAAAGATCGGGCAATGCAAAGGTTAATGAACCTGCGCCAAAGGAATGACGAGAGAGTCAAGGACTTTCTTGTCAAATGGTTAACGCTCTTTTCCGAGAGTGAGTGTCCTGATTCAATAGGGTGCTATCTATTGGAGAAACAAGTGCATGCGGATATCATGCAGCCCATCTTCCTCAATGGGCAAAGAAAATATTCGACAACGGCGTACATCACGCTGATCAAAGAACGGGGAAACCTGTTGGAGGCATACCATCTCCGCAACCAGGGGCGCATCTGGCAGACAAACGCGCATAACCAAGAAAACTCCAAGTCCTCAGGAGCAAAAACATACGGAGGAGGAGGCGAGGCTATGGACATAGATGCGGTACGCACTATGAAATGTTTTAACTGTGGAGGTGCCCACATGGTCAAAGACTGCTCCAAGCCGAAAGTACGATGCCCCAAGTGTTCCTTCCTTGGGGGAGGGCATCGCAAGGATTGCGAAGATCGAAAGCGGGTACGCAAGACTCACTCTAGGGATTCGGACAGTGAAGAGGAGAGCCCTAAGAATAGAAAGGGCAAGGAATCAGGAAAGGACGATGCTCGAGTCCGATCCTTGAAAGGAATGGATTTCGACGCAATGAAGGCATTCTTTGCGGACGTCATCGAAACTGAGCGCAAGGCCGAGAAGGGAAAAGGCCGAGCCACATGAACGAACCAGGTGTTCAGGTGGCATGGACCAACAAATATAGTATTCTTTCACAAGACGATTATGGGAGCGAAGAAGAAGAGTTCTTTCATCCCCAGGATAGGACATTTGTAAATAGTAGATATGATTCAGAAACCGAAGCAGGGCCTTCTGAAAAGAAGCTTGCCACACGGGAATGTGGGCTTAATTCTGCTATAAAAGAAAAAAAACATAATTATGAAACCCCAGCAAGGATCCTGATTAGGACACTACGTCCCAAAAAGGAAATATGTTTGGCAGTCCGACTAGCCTCTGCTAGTACCAAGCATAAAATGAAGGACACCAAGGCGCTCTTAGACTCAGGAGCAAACGGTATCTTTGTCGACGAACAATGGATCAAGGATCAAGGGATAGTTACCACGCCTTTAGAAAGGGCGATACCAGTATTCAACGTAGACGGAACCAAGAACGCGGCCGGAAATATCACACACACCGTGGACATCATTATCGAGTACCAGAAACACCAAGAGAAGGTGACGGCAGAAGTAACCGACCTGGGAAAGAATTCAATCATTCTTGGATATACTTGGTTGGAGAAACATAATCCCGAGATCGACTGGCAGACAGGGACTGTCAAGATGACGAGATGCCCAAGGACCTGCTATCTTCTACAGGAAAGATCTGCGCTAGTACGCAGTCAAGAAGAACACGAGATAAACGAGATGCCGTATCTCTATAAACGGCTAAGAAATCTGGACCCTTCAGTAGAAAAGAAGGAAAGTGCCTATGAACTGGTCCCAAAGCAGTACCACCAATATTTAGATCGCTTCTTGAAGAAGGACTCGGAGCGCATGCCCGAATCACGATCTTGGGATCACGGCATTGACCTGAAACTGGAGTTTAAACCGAGGAAAGGAAGGATGTTCCCAGTCTCTGAAGTAGAACGAAAAGAGATTGATGAGTTCATTGATGAACAATTACGGAAGGGTTACATAAGACCTTCCAAATCCCCTCAGACCTCTCCAGTATTCTTTGTCCCGAAAAAGACAGGTGACAAACGAATGGTCCAAGACTATCGATATTTAAATGAGTACACGGTCAAGAACAATTACCCACTGCCGTTAATCTCACAGCTCATTGATCGACTCAAAGGAGCTAAGCTATTTACAAAAATGGACCTCAGATGGGGCTATAATAATATTCAGATGAAGAAAGGAGATGAATGGAAAGCGGCATTTGTATGTCACAGGGGAAGCTTTGAACCCTTGGTGATGTTCTTTGGATTATGCAATTCGCCGGCGACATTCCAAGCAATGATGAATGATCTCCTTCATGACATGCAGGATTGTGTCATTGTCTATATGGACGACATCCTCATATTTACAAAAACGAACAATCAAGCGGAACATGATAAAATAGTACTTGAAGTACTTCAGAGGTTAAAAGTAAACGACCTCTTCGTCAAACCAGAAAAGTGCACGTTTAGCACTACCGAAATAGACATGCTTGGGATGATGGTTACCCCCCAAGGTGTTAAAATGGACCCGTCTAAAGTAACAGGGTTACTAGATTGGCCAGCCCCAACAAATGTAAAAGGGGTTCGGAGTTTTTTGGGATTAGCGAACTTCTATCGTCGCTTCATTAAAGACTATTCGCAGGTGGCTAGACCACTGCATGATCTTATGAAAAAGGACTATCCCTGGACATGGGAACAAAAAGAACAATATGCGTTTGACACGCTAAAAACAGTATTTACCACGGCACCAATACTCGCTGTTGGCGACCTATATCCCTATACAGAGACAGGCCACACAGCACTTTGGTACAGACAAGAGACTAGTAGGAATATGGGGAATTCCAGGAAGGACTAGACTAGAGTCCTTCTGGCGTCGATTGCATA
>JBBPLY010000421.1:0-13001 GCA_038090035.1 Xerocomus nothofagi | reverse complement strand
ACTGGACTCGCCCACATCGTCGGATGGTGCCCGTCGCTCAAGAAGAATTTCCCAGAGAACGCAGAGCACGATCAACAGCGCGCCGAGGATGAGGCTGACGATGACGCGTGTGCTCTTCCAGTGGTCGTCCGGCCCCCAGTTGAGCGCGAGCAAGATGAGAATGCCGCCAGTGACGAAAAGAAAGGTGCCGACCCAGTCGATCAGGATGAGTTTAAACACCCAGCTGGACGCGGTGGCCGTTGGTGTATGGCGGGCGCCCATGTTCAAGTTTGCGGCTGGCGTCCCGGGTTCCTTGTCGTCGTCATTAGCGCTACGCACTCGAGGTCGGTTGCGAAGAAAGATAAAGCAGAGGAACATGGCAAGCACGGTGCAAGGCAAGCTGATTGAAAACCGAGGATGAGCATCGCCACCCTCAGGAGGGGAAGAGCGTCTCACTTGATGGCAAACACCCAGCGAAAGTTGGCCGCGACCAAAAACCCGCCAATGACAGGCCCGATACTGAAACCGACCGCATAAAGTAAAAACAACATCGATTGCTGAATGTTGTTTTGATCAAGCGATGCCGTATCGGACAAGATTGTTCGAACGATCTGCGACCGCACAAAACGACGCATGAAATCAGATGTGAAAAACGCTAGGGCGATGCGGTGAACAAAGGAACGCACAGTGAGGAGCCCGGCAGCGCCTATGCCAGCGATACCTCTGCCCGCGAGGATCATGGGCATGTTCATCGCACCTGTACCGACTGCACTCCCCACGAGGAAAAACAGAAATGACAACTGAAGCCCGAAATGACGTCCATAAATGTCGGCGATGGAAGCGAATAAAGGGAGGAAGACGGTAGAGGCAAGGAGATACGAGGTACCAACATAGCTGATATGAGTGAACGCGGATTAGAGATAATTCAAAATTATTTCTCTCTTTCAGAGGAACTGACCTTTCGAGCGGGAGTGCATTGAAGATAGACTTTACATATGAAATTGAAAAGTCAGTCGACGAGGGTGGGACAGTAGGAACTACACCGCTGACCGCAATCCGAGACTGTGCCGTCGCGACGACTACAAAAACACATCACATGAGCCGAACGGACCGCGTGGTTTTACCAGGTGTTGACCGTGTTACCTGGAACGTGCGTACATACCCGTATAATCGAGCGTTTCCAGCGTCACTGGGAAGAGTAACGCAAGCATCAATTGCCAGTCGAGCGACTTCCAAAAACCAGGTTTCTGATCCGGACTCGGCGTTGGACTCGAAGCATCTAAACGAACGGCAGAATAGACCGGGGTCAGCGCGCTCAGAAGTAAAGAAGACGGACGGACGCAACCCCAGACCTGGGCGTTCTGCCACTTACCTTGACTGTCTGGTTCATCCTCTGGCCGGTGGTTTGCTTTCCCAAAGGGAAGCTTCATCGTGATCCCGCAGGGCGGGGTGTTTGCGTGTGCTACGAGGGTGTGGTGTGATGCCGCGCGGGGACCTACTTGTACTTGTCGGTGCTAAACCATCCCGGTACCGCAGTGCGAAAATGGAGGGAAAAAAATACGGAAATGGTAATGGAAGTGAAGGACCAAGCCGTCGGAACCCTGTCTCATGGTACTTGCACGCATCGCCGCAGCACAGCCAAAATGCACTTGTGTACAAAAGACTCAGGGCATCCTGTAAATGACATCACGAACCACAGCAACGCATACCTGCTTCTGCCTATTTGGAAAGGACGATTGGAATTCGAGGTTTCACTTTCCCCACACCGTGGAAAATGACCTCCGATTGGAGCACCCTTGCTGTATGCATAGCCTCGTTGAACACTTGGCGCTGGTCGAAACTGCGGAATGTGACCCTGCAACATTTGAATATGTTGGTTTAGGTATGTACCGCCTCTAAAGTCTGAGATGGTGAGGAAACGAAAATGGCTAGCCTAAAAAGGTTTCGTCAAGGACATCATGGTAACACTACTCACGAATCAAAGTTCACTATGCTAGCTGCAGCCTGGAGCGAATTCACGCCAGACGAGAGTTAATTTGATCAAAGGTCGAAGGCTATTAAAGTAGTACGCTCAGACCCTTGATGAATCTAACCCACAGCATAAGTCGGCCATGTCCACTAAAAGGCAGCCGCGTCGTCGAACGTCTCCCACCAACAGCAGACTCCCACGTCGCCAGCGAATCCACGCCCCGGAGCGATCTCATCCTTCCCGGACGGCATTTACCCGTCAATTATCCCCGCGACGATCCTCGTTAATTAGTTGCAATTTGGTAGACCAAAAATATCCGGATGCCTGTGGAAAAACATAGTATGAGGCGATCGGGAGGACTTGAAGGAAAGTCATTTGAGTCCGAGGAAGGGAACGGACCAGTCATCATGTCGACATCATGATATCCGAGCAATACCACTACTTTACAGCCCTGACTCACTGGCACAGATATTCTTTCCTCGTCCAACTCTGCTAGCGAGCTGAAGGGCTTTTACAAAGTCAGATTCAATCTCAGACTGAAACTCCCTTCGGCATGGTCACATACCCAGTTTAGAAGCTGTGGCATTGTCATGCCGCATGATCTGCAACCAGAACAGCGACGCCGCCTGGTAATTCAGGCCGTGGTGTTCCTAGCCTTAACCGCCGCCGCTGCCTGTCAATATGCTGTAGCCAGCACGATCGACTCAATCCCGGATTCCCCAGATTCTACATCCAGCCTGTCTGGTGAAGACTGGCTCCTGGAGCTATTGAAGGGCCATCCAGAGCACATCCGCACCGAACTCGGAATGCGTGCGGAGGTTTTCAGGGAGTTGGTATCAGTACTCAGAAGCTACGAGCATCAAGATACACGCTCCATTTCGCTGGAAGAACAACTGGCGATTTTTCTATACATGTGTGTCACCGGGTTGTCCACCCGGCGCGTTGGTCGGCGGTTCCAGCACTCAAGTAGTACTATTTCACGGTATTTATTTTGTTTAGAGTGACCCCCACAATACTGAATTTCCTTCCAGCTATTTCCGCAAGATAGTTGCTATACTTTCTTCTCCACCGTTCTATACTACTTTTGTCACTCCTCCCGATCGTACCCCGCTATCCTCGAAATTCAAGTCCAACCCGAAATTCTGGCCTTATTTTAAGGACGCGATTGGTGTACTGGATGGTAGTCACATTCCGGTTGTGCTGCCTGTTCAAAATAGAGGAGCGTTCAAAAGTCGCAAGAACTTTTTGTCTCAAAATTGTCTTTTCGTGTGCGATTTTGATCTTCGGTTCACATATGTCCTCAGTGGATGGGAAGGGTCTGTATCAGATGCTCGTATATGTGATCACGCTCGCACATCCAGCCTCAACATACCAAACGGAAAATATCTCCTCGGCGACCTTGGATACCCATCCCAACCGCATCTGCTCGTTCCGTATCGCAGGGCACGCTATCATCTGGCCGAACGGGGCCGGGAAAATGCACAGTACGATTTCACATCTCCGTCGTCGTGCTTTGAATTATTTGATGACAGGCCCGCCAATAAATACGAGTTATTCAACCTGTACCATGCGTCTGCACGAAACGTCGTCGAACGTGCCGTTGGCATCCTCAAGCACCGCTTTCGTATACTTTGTCTTCCCCTTCCGTATCCAATCAAAATCCAGTCGCGCATGCCGATAGCGTTATGCGCCATTCACAACTTCATTCGTATCCATGATCCAGACGAGAGACCGCTTCCCAACGACGATCCAGTAGGTGGGAGTGGTGGTAGTAACGTTCCCGAACCGGTCGTGGATGAAAGCATGGAGGAGGATAGCCCTTCTCGTGACTCGATCGCAAATCGCATGTGGGAGGACTATGTTGCGAGACGAGAGCGTGATCATAGTTTGGACATGTCCGACGTCTGATAGCATCTCTCTCGCAAGCTGACATGTAGCTGATCTTTTTGGAAATTCGTTCGTCCATGCGCGTCGTCGTCGCTACGAACGGTTTGAAGCGACATGCGCTCAAGGCTACAGCCAACAATGTATCCGTCGCTCGAAGGCGATGATGATCGTACACTTGATTGGTTCCCAACGTTTCACGCCGACTGACACGTTATATCCTATCGCTCATCGCCGAATCCGCTCCGCCGATCATCGTCCCCTGTACCCACACCCGCCTGATGTTCCGATCATCACCGCCGAACAAAAACCGCTCCAACCGCCGCCTCAGGTTCCGCTCTTCCTGCGCCTTTTCGCCCTCGTTCACCTCCTTGCCCCACACCGACGGGTTCTTCGCTAGGGCGTCGTCCAGACTGACGTACAGCGCGTCGAACGCTTTGCCGATCGCAAAGGAGCCGATGCGGTCTTGAAGGCAGCAGAGACTCGCACCGCCGAGGGTGGCGAGATAGAGGAGTGTTTCGATTTGGAGTTTTTGGTCGGTAAAGGGTCCTTTGGGAGGGGCGTGTTGGTGGTGATGATGGTGGTGCCGGTGGTGGTGGTGGTGTTCATGGCGGTCATGGTGTTTGGGGTGGCGTGCTGCCCTTGCCTCTGCCTCCGAGTCCAAGTCCGAGTCTGAATGAGAGGATGCGTCGGAGTGCTGGTGTACGTCCCGGACGTGTTTGCCATGTTTGCCGTGTCTGCCATGCTTGCAGTGCTCGCGTCTGCGCTGACGACGCTCCTTGTCCAGCTCCGCCTGAACGGCGACCATCTTTGACGCCGTACTCGCCATCTGGATCGTGTACAGGATCGATGGGTTATACCCACCGCCTACGTCCGTGCCCAAGCCCACCTAGGGGGGAAAAAACCCAGTATCAGCGATCAAGGAAGCCAAAAACTCAGGGGGAATGGACGCCATACTTTGACGTCGTGATCGAGCAACGACCCGACCTTGGCCATCCCACTGCTCAAATAAAAGTTGCTCGTCGGACAATGCGCGACTCCCGCTCCCCGCTCTCCGATCAGATCCATTTCCTCCTCCGTCAGCCATACCCCATGTCCGAGAATCGTGTTGTTCCGTAGAAGACCGAAGCGATCGTATATTTCTGCGTAGGACTTGGCGTTGAAGCGTCTGAGCGCGTCATCGACTTCCCTTCGGTTTTCGGAGATGTGGGTTTGGATGGAGACGTGGGGCAAGGACGCGGCGAGCTTGCCGAGGTCTGTGAGGAGCTGTTCGCTGCAGGACAGGGCGAAGCGTGGTGTGATGATGGGGTGGACGAGCGGTTCGTTGGCATGTGAGAGAGGAAAGTCTTGGATGTGCTCGATGAGCGCGATAGTGTCCTTGAGGGAGGCTTCTGCCGTTTTCTCGATGTAGTAACCAGGGCAGTTCCAGTCCATGTTACATTTCTGTCATCGGTTCAAACCTGTGTGCATGAACGCCGAGGTTGATGAAGGGGAAAACTTACGCCGACGAAGGCGCGTTGACCTGAGGTGAGTGGTTTGGTTTGTGAGTAGGTGTTTGTGAAGCGTTTGAAGTTACCTTTTTTCCGGATGATGTTCGCGAGGATCTTGGTTGCCTGTAGGTGTAAGCTACCGTAGTAGCAGCTCGTCGTCGTCTGTGACCGGTGAACGCCGTGTCTCGGTACACAGTGATGACATACCCCAAATGCGATGGAGCGATCGATGACATCGTTGTATGCACACTCGGCGTACGCTCCGTCTTCGAACTTGTGTTCCGTGGGGAAAACATAGTCGAGAAGCCACTCGGGAAGTTCGCGGTCACCGCCACTAGTAGACCACGTTAGCGCGTTGGGGGCAAGTCACGATGCGTGCGCGGGAGATACGTACATGCCCAAGTTTGGGAACTGGCAGGCGTGCTGTGCGAGGGGGGACGTCGTCAGTGCGAGAGGCGACGGATGGGATCAACGTACGACGTGGGTATCGATCAAGCCGGGCATGATGAATCCGGCAGGGTTTACGCTCAAGTCTGTGAGGTTGTACTCGCCGTCGTTCAGCCCACGTAGAGCGATGGTGTCGTGCACGGCCGTTACGTCGATGTGTTCTTCGATCCAGACGATGTTACCGTCGGATCCGACAGCGATCAAGCATCGAGGGAGTGCGAGATAGTGCGTCAGCGTCTGGGGGTTGACGACGGGGCCAAAGTAGAGGTTGATCATGATGTAGCAATCGAACTGGACTGTGTCAATGCATGTTCATGTTTTATAGTCTAGTTCGCTTTAGAGGCGCCTCGTGTCGCACGGAGTATAGATTGCTATCGTGGCGGTCGAAATTATTCCCCACGGTGTTCGTCCTGAACTTTTTCAGTCGTCCTTCGATGCGTAGGCGTGAGCTCGATGGCATTCTCGGAGTTATAACTACGATCGACGAGGCTCTTCCTACCCGGCCTTCGTTTTAATGCTCCGAAACACGGACAGTCTCTCGATACCAAACAACGCTGACCTGTCCTCCTACGGGTCTCCGTTCACTGTAGAGTCGACATGCCCCATACAATAGAAATCCTTTACGAGTGGTTCAGAGCAGCCACGTATCTCCTTTATACCCGTCAAAGCACGACCTTCAAAGGTCACTCTGGCTCGCAGGGCAACGAGAACTGTCTTGCAAAGGCGCTGCTATGCCTGTATCTGATAACATCCCCGACTCTTTCAACCTGCCCTCTGTCGAACGAGGCCACCAGGTAGTCCACACCTCGCTCACACTGGAGTAAATCTGTCTGTAGCTGGAATCTTGTTCCGAAAAAGAAAACTTGGCACAGCCACGCTTGATGGAGAGAGAATCCGCCTTTTGGAGTTGTACGAGCGCAATCATGACCCTCCCCGCCAACGACGCCTTTTCGCTCGGCCTCGCTCACGACCAGCCACGACGTTCTCGCTCTCGTACACCCTCCATACCTCGTCGTTCCTCCTCCCCAAAAATCTTGTTCTCCTCTCCGTCCGCCACGCCCTCTCCTGCTCCTCTTCCTGGTTGCATGTCCCCCAAGAGAACCCGCAGGCGCAGACATGCCACAAACCAGGCCTCTCGTCAGCACAACGGTCACCTCAGTGGCAGCCAGTCTACCATCGAGGAACTCGTGGAAGAAACCGACTCCTCTCCGAAACGCAAACATGCTCCCTCCAACTCAATCTCCAATGGCACCGCACCACCGCCCAGCAGCGTTCACAAGCCGAATGCGACTGTGATCGACTGGGAAGTTCCACGAAAGGTGTTGCATTCATCAATCGGTATGTACTCCGTCCTCCTGCGCGCAGGTGGCTGCTGATAGACTGACTGTCGAACAGGATTCTTTACGTTATACCTCTACGGTTCGAATGGGAACCCTCACCACGTCATCGTCGGGCTGAGCTCTGCACTGGCTGTGTTGATACCCATAGACGTTCTCCGACTACGTTACCCTTCAGTGGAATACGCTTTCGAGAAATGCGTCGGCGTCTTCATGCGCGATAGCGAAAGGGTGCGTGCGTGTCCTGACAATGGTCCTTTGATGCCAACGATCGATGTTTCATACAGAAATCCTCGAATGGTGTCATATGGTATATACTTGGCGTCAACGCCGTCCTCGTCGCTCTCCCCCTCGACATCGCCGTCGTCTCTGTGCTCATGTACGTCGTTCCGTGCTCCCCTTTCATCTCACTCTCGGATTGATTCTCGATATCTACACAGCCTTTCCTGGGCCGACACAGCCGCGTCCACCTTTGGCCGGCTCTACGGCAGCCGTACGCCACGTCTCCCCAAGCGTCTGTTTGGCATCTTCCCACTCGCACCGCGAAAGAGTCTGGCAGGATTCATCGCCGCCTCGCTCACCGGCGCAGCTATCGCAACCGGATTCTGGACGTTGCTGGCACCAGTGAGAGAGCAGGGACTGACGTGGACATGGCAAAATGGGGTTTCGCAGAATTTCATCGGGGATTCTCACGAAGGGTCCCCGCCGATGTTTGCGGGTTGGGTGGGTTTATTCACGATCGGCGTCGTCACTGGACTCGTGACCGGCATCGCAGAGGCGCTCGGTACGTGTTCGATGCTGCGCATATGCTGTGTCAACCGACTGAATTTGTCACGTGACTGCTAGATCTCGGCGAGGTGGACGACAATCTGAGTTTACCCATTATCGCTGGGGGGTGTATGTGGGGCCTGTTCAAAGTGCTCGGATGGCTCGGCGGGGTCCTGACATAAACCCTCTGCGACCGTATCCGTCTTTAGATTCTAGGCACCGGCGTTGCATGTTCCGTTTTTCACCCACTTTCGTCTCGTTTACCTCCTATTCTAACTTGCTATCTCCTCTTTCCGACAGCGCTCGCGCGCGCGCTGTGCCCTGAGATATATGACATGACGGCATGATCGACGATCAAGCGTTCAATTTCAAGGACAATATGGAGCATTTTTGGAACACGAGACAGAGGCTGGCGTTTATTGTTCCTGCCATCTCTGTGATCCCTTCTCCTTTAGATCTGATACGACCGTGATAGTCTACGACTTTCAATTTTCCCTTGCCTTTCTTCTTTCATCTCCTCTAACATGGTGATGGAGCACACCCGTCCGAGATTCAGACACACTACTTGTTCGACGTTGTACGTTGCACGTTTTTGATTCTTCCAGTCATCAGTACGTTTCTTAGAGTACACTACATACAGGCGATCGAAGACGACAGGCACCACCCTTTTTTGTTGTTGTTTCGTTGACCTCTAGATCGCCGGGGGGGTTTTTTTTTTTTTGCGATACGTTTGTTGCCTACATGAATATGAATGCCACCTTGTTTTTCTCGTTGGACGTGCAGTGACTCGATGGGTTTCGGTCCATGAGATGCCATCGGACTCAGAATCGCATGGGCTCGAATCTGGGCGCGCACAACTGGTACGCCACGGTTTCGGCGTTGGTAGTTGAAGTTGATGTACGTCGTCAAACTTGGTAGTAAGTGGATCGACGATGAGTTCGATCTGGTTCAACGTCCGTAGCAAACGTATATGAATACCCACAAATGTTCGACGCAGTCGATGACACCCCCCTGGGAACGAGCACCGTCCGAGACTCCGAGACACCAAAAATCAACGGTCGACGGTCGACGTTTCAACCTGACCCGTCACGCTCGTTTCCAAAAGTCGGTAGTGCGCTCGACCAACCCTTATTGGAAACATGCAAATGCGACCGACGGAAATCTGCATGGGCGGACAAAAGTCAGTAACTCACCCGCTGTGGGCACTGGGCATACTAGTAGCTCCGGTATGTAGCTTATATGGAGCTGACTTGGCGGAGTCTCAAACCAACATTCATACCTCGATCGTTCTTTTGACAAGCCCGCGACCTGATACAGGTACCACATCGATATGAAAAGTGGTCCTTCAAGTTAGGCCTCAGGCCCACGTCTGAGCGTGAAATTGGCGGTCGCCACGCAACGCTCCCTCCGACCCTGGCACAAGTTAGTAGTGGGGCCCGGAAGACCGAGCCGCGGGCAGTTGCCACATTTCTTGACGGGCCGAGCATTTCATCATGTCCGTCGCATCGAAACCAAGAATGGGTGGGTTCAATTAGAAACCTATGTCGTCGTCTGCGGACGGATCTCCTACATACTGCTCCCGGCGCGTTGCTTCAACGAACTACCGTCGTGATTTGAACCTGACTTTCAAGTTTCAGGTCTCTCAGTGCGCTATGGAATCGAACACATACATACGTGGATTCAAAGCTCATCGTTCCATCGTCTTCCTTGTTGGCGTCTTTCGAATGCATGCACCCATCTCTGTTTGCTGGCCCATTTGTCTTCAAGTATCACCGCTGTGACCCAACGTCGATACGCACGTATCGGAAGTGCCACTGTCACGTGTAATGATACGACAGTTTCTTGTTTCCATTATCAGATCGGACACCGGACATGAACCGGTCGTCGCTGCAAGGGGGAAGAAACGGGGAGTGCAAGCACTTCCGAGTCGGTCCTAGTACATGCGGTATTTCATATGACGTTTCGTGTCCACCCAGACGCGTTCGCTCTTTGAATGGGGCCCCCCTCGGGCCACCGATATGATCGGACAGATACGCTCGCGTTTAAATCAAGTATACGTTCTTGGTGTCCGGTGCGCTGAGCTTTTGATCGATGATGAGGGGCGATAACAACTTATTAACAAGTGGCCGTCGGTTACTTGACAATATTGACGCTACCCCAGCTGGCACACCAAATCTGTCCAGAATTATCCCCACTGACGGTCATAAGGTGACAGTTACAGTTCACATGACGATGTCGAACCTAATTGTGACGAACGACGAGCGCGATGCGAACATCGCTGGGTCACTTGGCCAAGATCGAGATCATCTTGTGCCTTGTTTACAGATCATACTTGCAAATTCTACCAATGCGAGTACGCTTACATGTTCAAACGTGCACGTTTCATCGTATCATGTGTGGATGCATGTTTTGTCTTGGGAACTGTCTCATATACCGCGCTCAGATTCGAAACGTCAACTTGTTTTCTCTCTCTCTTCTTCAAATTTCTTGGTGTCGAGGGAGGTACGAGTCGTCGTGTTGGTCGACATCCTTCATGGCGTCATCTCCCTCTTATGTACCCGGCGTATCGCACGAGACCATCGTCGAAGAAGAAACATGGCTGCAAGGCACGCTCCTCAGCAACTTCTTCTTTGGCATCCAGACCACGTTGGGCGTCATGGCGTTCCTCGCCGTCCTCCGAAAACGAAACCCCAATACCAATCGCATGCGGACCATCCTCTTGGTATACATCGCCGCCTTGTTCGCGATCGGAACGGCAATACAGGGGCTCCTTATCGACTGGATCCAGATGGCTTTTATCACGCAAAGAAATTATCCCGGCGGGCCGAGTGCATTTCTCGTCGGTGAATGGGCGATCCCAGTCAATCTTGCCTCTAATATCATGGTCGTGTGCGCCAATTGGATGATGGATTCCCTGTTGGTGAGACCATTTTGGCTGAACGCAGTCTATCGAGTCTCCAAGACGACTCACGCGTATCCAAGGTATGGCGATGTCACGTGGTGTGTAATTCAGGGGAGGGATTGTGGTGGCTTGGCGTTGCCATTCCGTTGACCTTGATGATCACTGTGTTTGGTGTGTCAAGCGTTCGACCGATCGTGTCGTCGTCCACGCTGACCTTTGCCTCTACTTACGCCCTTTCTGCCTCCGCGATGTCCCGGTGTACCAGTCACCGGCAGTATCTTCATCTATCAAAATCTCCACACCATGCCATCCACGACTTACATCCTCGCGTATGCTCTCTCCTCGTTGGCGCTGAACCTGACCGCGACCGGATTCATCGTCGCACGGTTACTCGTTCATCGACACCGCCTCGTGAGTCGGCTCGGAGGCGGACACGGGCAGGCCTACATCAGCATCGTAGCAGTGGTGATCGAGTCAGCAGCGATCTACGCAGTGTTTTTGCTCTGCGTGATGGTGGCGTTTGCGCTTGGGAGTCCCTTGTCAAATACGCTTCAGCAGGTGGTCGAGCAAGTACAGGTGAGCCGCACTTGTGAAATCGTCGGTCGTGGCGTTCATCGTCGTTTTTCCTTTACATTTATTTGTGTGGGGACGGTCTACAGACGATCGCCTCGTTCCTCATTATATTGCGGATCGCACGGGGGGAAGGATGGATGAGGGCGACGATTACGGACCCGTTGTCTGCGTCGGGATCGTTGAATGTGCGCGTCAGACAGCGGACAGAAGAGAACGCGATTCAGTTAGAGGCCCTGTCGACACAGCCGGACGAAGAGTGGAGCGTGGAACGACAGGATGGGGTGAAGAAGGGTTCATTTCCTGACTTGGGGCTCCAAGGACGGCGAGACTGGGCTGAGATACGGACCGATGGGTCGGGTGGGACGACGGAATGATTGATCGGCCAAACGAAGGATGATTTTTTCTTTCTAAGACTTGGTCGTCGGGTCTGCGTGGCGCGGACGAAATTCGTGGCATTCGCCGCCTTGCCTCGGACGACGCGAGTTTGGAAGCTCCGCCGTCTGAAGGAGGCGCGGTCACATAGCTCGTTCGCAACCCAATTTAGTCGATCTCGGCGCTGACTCGGACAAGGTCATCGCCGGCGAACGGTACATTCTGCAGCACCGCCGCCGGCATGACGAGTTTGCGAGGTCGGTTTGTGGCGAGAACTTTTGGTTGCTTATATATACTGCCAGTGGTTTCGTTTTAGCGAGAGGTGTCCGTGACATGATGAAGACCAGGTTTAATACTACATTGGCGGCCACGTGAATGTTCTTCACAATGTTGTGCCAATGAGCACCGAATTAGCATAAGCAGACACGAGCTTGTCGGGTCGGTGGCACCAGAGCAGCAAGACGCGTTGTGCATGTAATCCTCGGTGAGAGGAATTTGGCAGTTCAGTTCGAATTCAGTTCAGTTCAAGTTTGCGAGCATGAAAGGTTGCCATATTTGGGCTGATATTTGGCGTTTCCCACATCTTTCTCTTGACGACACACATCCACCTCGATCCATTGGATCTGGTGGTGCCCCAGTGCGAGTCCACTCTTCTCTCCCTGCACGCCAGCGGTCTGTATAGAAAGGATCGGGGAATCTCGCTGACCTGTACATCTCGTCTTGTACCCCCACTCTCGCCGCCTTCATTCGTGCCAGACGATACGATCCATCGGATTCTGCTGCCTTCGTCGGCATCGGCATCGGCGAAAGTGAACTCGTCCCATACGGAGCTGGCCAATATTCAGTGCGTCGATGGACCCACCAGGTTCATGTACAGTGGGTGCCGAGGTCTCTGAAGAGCTTAGAAGAAGCCACTGCCAGTGGGCTCATTATGGTCTTCCCAACCCGGAAGCAGCCGTCAGAATCCGCGTTTACTCTCCACGACCGTCATTTTACGGTGAAACGTATCATGCAGTGTCAGTTGGAGAACGTATCTTTCTGCCTGTCACACTCATCTCACGTTGGCGATGCAGTGTTCTGGGTTCCGTTCTGTCGTCGGGACGACGTGGACGGTGGACGACAATCAGACGAATAAGATCATCGCTGTTTTACGACTACATGAAGACAATGCAAACTTTATATCCACCTCGGTGTCTAGTTCAAACCCTCGTTCGCCGTCTTGTCTTGCATTGCTCTGCGAGCGTGGGGTAGGGTTTTGTCCCTCAAAAGCGCTGACAAAC
>JBBPLY010000420.1:0-14767 GCA_038090035.1 Xerocomus nothofagi | reverse complement strand
CCTCCGAACAATTTCCAATGCCTTCGGAAGAAACGTCTTCGTGGACAAAGGCTCGTTCGCAGACGGCGATGCAGGCAAATGAATGGATGTTGGTGGGTTTGTCGTCCTAGTCGGACAACTGAGTCGAAACTGGCGCGCTGAGGTGGGACACCCTCCCACGGACCCCTCCTCCTTCCACATTCGCACCATCTCCTTTGCCTTTGGTAAAAACGTCTTTGTCGCTAAAGGTTCATCGTCCACGGAGGGAACTACATAAAGAGGAATCGCCTTTGGTAGTTTGGTCAACCTGATCGGCATTGGCAGCGGGCGGCGCGGCTCCGCCTTCGGAGCGACAGTCAGCAGAGAACGAGGTAGAGACGTCTGCTTCGTCAGTGAACCCCGAGCGGCCAAGGATCCCTCCTTGGTAGACGTCTCCAGCACGATCTGCGGCAGCTCCTCCACCTCCGTTGTCGTTGAAGGAGTATACCGTTTCGCGGCAATGTTGCAGACCGCGAGTGCCGGTCTCGCTCTCACCTCCGCCTAAGCTTCCCAGTTAGTTCCGTGAACAATAGCCATCTCAGGCAGCGCAGGAACGACGTACGAAGCGTGACACATGTCCGTCCCTGGGGGCCGTGATGGTGTTGGCAATCTCGGCCGTTGTTCTGGACATTGATCGATCCGAAGGCGCGGGGGCAGGGGAGGGAAGTGGCTGCTGTAGCTTCGTCGTCTTGGATGCTGATATCGGCATCAGCTTTGGCGAGGAGCAACGCGGATCCGCCCTCGGAACGACAGTCGGTAATGAAGGAGGTCGAGAAGTCTCCTTCATCATCGCTCCACGAGTGACCGACGATCGTTGCTTGGTCGATGCCGTTGGGGAGGTCGGTGGTGACTTGCGCACTGGCGTATTTGTCGTCGAAGGAATGTACCGTTTCGTGGTAATGCTGCACACCACGAACACCGGGTTCCCTCTCACCGCCGCCTAGGTAGTTAGTGTCATGAGTAAAGGCCATGCTAAGCAGCGCGGGAACGACCCACGGAGCGTGACGGATGCTTATCCCTAGGGGTCATGATGGGGTTGATGATTTCGGTCGTTGATCTGGGCATTGTAAGCGAAAATGGCCAGGGATAATGATAAGAGGACTGACCTTGCATGTCTGCACGCGGAGTGTTTTATATCATAGGATCGGAGGCTGACACTGCTCAGGAGCGGCTGACCAGTCAATTACTATAGCGGCTGACCTGAATGCATTCCCAACTGAATCTGTTGGGAATCTGCTTCGTCTGTGGTGATGAAGGGGACGCTGTGGGCCTAAATGACATAGCGAATGGCCCTACGTTGGTTTTTATCCCCTGGAAGAAAGTTCCGTCAGAGAGAATGCGAGGAAGACCTTGAAATCCAAATTTTGGTTGATCTGGTTCCGACCAACGCAATGGAACATGCGACACCAACTTGAAGTTCTGTAAACTTCACATGGTTAGTTGCGAGAAGTGAAGTAGAGCGACTCTGTTCGGACATCGCGTCATGCACGTGATCACTACTACGGACAGGATCAACGCGAGCCTTTATCTTACATCCTCCATGGCGGAGACGACCTCAACACCTCTTCCTCCATCCGTGTTCACGCTGCCCCAGACCGCCCAGCTCGAAGCACTCTACACGATCATCAGAGACAGGAAAACTAGTCGCGGGGACTTCCTCTTTTACTCTGATCGAATCATCCGGCTGCTCGTAGAGGAGAGTCTGAATCATCTACCCGTCGTTCCAAAGACCGTAGAAACGCCCACGGTATGTGTCCTTGTCTTCATGTCGATTTTCCGACTTTGGTGGTCCATGTCCAATCGAGCGGACCGCTGATCACGACATGTTTTCCCCTTGGTCGTGTAGGGATCCAAGTACGAGGGCGTAGGATTTGAAGGAAAGATATGTGGAGTTTCTATATTACGCGCTGGAGAGGTAGGCTGGTAATCCTCCGTCGCGACCAGTGTTCTGATTTCTTATCTCCTGCATTCTCCGCCATTGTTAGGCTATGGAAGCAGGTTTGCGCGAAGTATGCAGGAGTGTTCGCATTGGAAAGATTCTCATTCAAAGGGTACATATCATTCACGGTTTCCCCCGAGGACATGCCTGACACTACTAGATTAGGATGAAGAGACTACACTCCCTAAATTATTCTACTCCAAAGTGAGGCTATTCCCGACCACCAATCTATGATTCTGCTAAGTATGGCTCTGATCCCAGCTACCCGAGGACATTGCTACGCGTTACGTTCTCCTTCTGGACCCCATGCTAGGTGAGTTCACGTCAGTACTTTGTTATCGTCTCTCTCACTCTGGATAAGCCACCGGAGGATCAGCTATGAAAGCCGTCGAGATTCTCAAAGAACACGGCGTTCCAGAAGAACGCATCATCTTTATAAACCTGGTAGCTGTTTTTTTCTGATGCGTTCCGGGAGTATTGACGTCCTTTGAGATCGCAGCCCCAGAAGGTTTGAAGGCATTTTGTACAAGGTTTCCTGCGCTACGTGTGGTATGATCCCTGTTTTCTCTGTACGAAATCTATGCATTTACGAATGATGCTAAGATCACTGGATGGATTGACGAAGGCCTCAACGAAAAGGCATATATCATACCAGGTCTCGGCGATTTCGGCGAGAGACGGTTAGTGCTTGTATTCCTGACATTTCCAGGCCTGGTGCCGTAACTCGTGAATATCTAGGTACTGCCAGTGATGAGCTTGCGCTAGTTTCGTGTCCCCGTGTATCAATGCGGTACACCAGATAACTCACAACTCGTATCATGAATGTCTGCAGTGCAGAACACAAGGATCAACATTTTATATCTTCTTTATTGTAACATTCCATATGACCCTATTTTGATGTTCCCCAAACGTATATGAATTGCAATCATCCCCTCCCTTTGTTTCCTCTATTCTTTCCGGGTGGCCTCTTTATTTTGCTATGCCGTATCGAGGCATCTTTTGCCCGAGCTTTGGATTAGCGTCGATGGCCAGATAAGCACCTTCTCATCTCTAAACATACACAGCGGATGGTCCGAATCCTACGTATCACAATAGAAAGATCATTCTTCACGACCAATGCAGATTTTACTCGATTCGCACCTTTCAAACTCTCAAATCCTCAGAGACGTGCTTGAGTAACCAACCACTGATGGCATCTTGACCCACCAGGTTTGAATAAATACAAATAAAACCTTTGGCCGACCGACTGGGCTCACCTTTCCCGAGTACATATGGCCCGAAGCAGTACAGGATCACCAACGATCGTAGAAAAATCGCTTCAGGCAATAACACGGCACTCATGTTCAGAACGAGGGCTTCGATAGCCGCGGGGTAGAGCTCTGCCACGTCGCCTGCACCAACGCGCCAAATCAGAACGGACAGCACACCATTATAAATTGCTCTCACCGATGAGAACCCCCACGTCGTGGAGGAAAGGTTTGACACGAGTCAGATGGCGCTCGACCGCCTTTTGCTCGATCGCATGGTCCCTTGCGAGACGGATGACGAGCTGTTGGAGACGCTCAAGGTCCTCCGATACCCGCTTCATCCGTGCTGCGTGTCCCGGAGCTGTTGCGGGCAGCGGGAACCTTGCTCGAAAATCGTCACACGCGATCGCAACAAGCTGTGCTACCTTTTTTATCAGTGGAATAAACGACCCGTCGCTCCAGGAGACCCTGTAAGAAGACGCGAACTCGAGCACGTCGTGGAACCCCATGCCCGAGGCAACAGTGCTACTGATCACGGTCTCGAAGGATTGCATGATTTGTTTGGTTTTCTCGGATAGGAGAGTCTTAAGACTTCGTTGGAGTAGTTCAGGCCCACTATCCGGTGTGTGTGGTGGTGTTTGAGCTTCGGGCTGAACCTCGCCCGAGTTCACCATTGGGGGAATGTCGAAAAGATTTGAGCTAAACGATGCGTCTGCAGGGTACCAAAGTCTCGGTTAGTGTCAGGTTCGCCTGGAAGTCAAGACGCTCTTTCGAAGAAAGAAGGAAACGAACCTTGGATTTTGTCAACGATATTAGCCGGATTGAATAACGCTAGACACGAATATCAGACAGAAAAACTCGGGTAATCATGGTTTACGCACACATGAATTCTGCCAATTCGTTGCCTGTGTTCAGAGGTCAGTTGCACACCCATATACCCAAGTAGAGAGGCGAACGCCAATTAGATCTGAGGAAGGCTTCTGGCTGCTCGTGAACGTCTGCACCGTAGGCGAGGACAGCTGAAAATGCTATCGAAAACAGTATGCAAAAATGTGGACGCATTTTTGAAAATGATGAAAGGGCAGTCACGCATACATCCACCTTGAATGTTATATACCCGACCCCATGGATGCTGGTGGCTTCGTGCCAGACTAGCCGCCTACACGCGGCGTGATCAGTTCAAGGACATACCAATGCCGTACGACCATCGCCGGCTTGCTGTGGTGGAGGCCAGCCAGACCAACATCAATGTGGAATGTTGCATGACTGATATGGCGCACGATCGTTTGGAATATCGACATCCAAGGTTTGTTTCATTTCCGCTCGGGAATCCCTGCATGGCTGCGTACTAGCCAGGGTCTGTACAAGTCCCCAGAGAATTCGAAGCGCTAATTCGGGGATCAGCGCTTCCGTGCCACCAGCGCCACGGAGCTCGGCCGCTTGACTGCGCACAGTGTGGCCATGGAGTGAGCAGACGAGAGATTGACTGGCTGTATGCATGCGTCTGGAAAACGACCGAGCGCGTGTCGCAGGTCATCCACATCCAGTCCGAGTAACTGTGCAGTTCAGGCAAAAGACGACAGCAGTTCGTAATTTTCGACCATCCGAACGGCCACCTCGAAGAGAGCATCGAGTTTGGAGTCATGAGACGGAAAAAGTTTGGTCGGGTCCAACCCTGATTACGACGCCGACGAGGCTTGTTCCCGAATGTCCAAATTCATCTCCTCCGTCACGCGAACGCGGGCCACATGGGCGATTCGAACGACTTCATTGTCGTCGCCAGCAGTGTCGAGCAGGCTTTTTCCACAAACATGTAGGAGATATGCCCAGGTTCGCCAGACAACTTCAGCAGGAGCTCGGGATAGGTCCACTATCGGGGTGTGTAGCTCATCATCCGCAACGAGTTAAAGAGACGACTGTTCTCTGCAGGTATTCACGCCGACAGCCGCCGTGTTGTTCGTGGCTACCGGAGCGAGTTTGTTTTATTACTTCCAGTATGAGAAGAGGAAGCTGCAGGAGAAAAAAGGTTCGTCTCCTTTACGCGACGCAAAACCTGGCAAACCCTACGTCGTCTCATAGAGAAGGAGCTCGAGTCTCGTTCGGTCGGTCGGCCCCACGTGGGCGGTCCATTCACGCTCACGACACACGAGGACAAACCCTTCTCGGAACAAGACCTCTTGGGAAAATGGAGCTTCGTCTACTTTGGGTTCGCCAATTGCCCTGACATTTGCCCCGCTGAACTCGACAAGATCGGGGTGTTCCTCGAGCTCTTGGGTTCGTCGTCCAATCTTCGCGATGCACTGAACGAGCGTGCTTACCGCGTCTACCGTAGAGTCGGAATATGGTCAGATTTTTCGACCAGCGTTTATCTCTGTCGACCCAGCTCGTGACAGCACTGCCCAAATGAAAAAGTATCTCGCCGACTTCCACCCTCGGATCGTCGGACTAACAGGCGATTACTCCTCTACCAAATCTGTCTGTAAAGCATACCGGGTGTATTTCTCCACTCCGCCCAACGCAGACCCCAAGGGCGACTACCTTGTAGATCACTCGATATATATCTACTTCATGGATCCAGACGGTAAATTCGTGGAGGCCTTTGGGCAGAATAGCACACCCGAGGATGTGGTAGAGAGGGTTAGGAAGGAGATCGGGGAGTGGGAAAAGGAGAGGGGGCGTCGTGTTTGATTCACACTAGACTCCATCCACCAGTGACACTACTTACCACTCATGTAATCGCATTGGCTCACCGCTCACGAACGCATAGTTGCATTGGATTTGTGGGAGCACCGAAAGAAGCAAATCTACAAGCTGGGGGGTATGAGATTATGATTCTATTCCTCGAGTTCCTCCGACCGTTGGACTTTTAGCTTTGACATCTTCTTCATTCGACGCATCATGCTTCAGGAGTGTCAAAATGACGGTTGGTCTCTGGAAATACTGTCCACTCACTCGTCGTACTGGCACCTGCCGGGGAACGGTCAGTGACTTGTGACGAAGCGAATAAGAATGTCGGCTCACTTTTCATACCCGTGTCTCTCATTCTCGCACTCCCAGGGGAGATAGTAGTTCTTTCTCCGGCACGCGTTCAGTGGTATCAGCAGCCTGGTTTTGACACCCACGGTGGGCGGTGAGTCGTATCGAGTACACCAAAAGTGAAGACACATACGCGGAACATTGATCTCTCCATGCGAGTGGCACCTTTGCGGTTTTGAGCTCCTCCTGGGATGCGGTATGTGCGGATACCATCAGTGCAATGATCAGGACGACGTTCACCTCTCTCTCAGTGACGACGGACGAACACGATCAAGTACGGAAGGTGTGGCTGTGTACTATCAGACTCTCACACCCTGCCTCATTCCATCCGTACATCTTTGTTGTCTGATAGTGATACGAAATCATGCCTTCCGCTTTCGTCTACAAGTAGTTATCGATTCAAACGAACCATCGTCAAATGTCCGAGTCGTCATTGGTTTCGTCGAACGAGGCAGGTTCAGACGCCAAGGATACGGGTAACAGCCCCATTCAGAGGTTGACTGAATTAGAGGAGCCAGCGACTGTGGGGAAACGATTGCTACAGAAGCGGGTCAAGACTGGGGTGATGACGTTCGACGGAAGGAACGGACAAGACTGAACCGTGATCTTCCGTAGTTGTTATGCTGGAGCTTTTCCGCCGCCTAAGTCGTTCATACGGGTCCGTTTTCGGCGTGCATTCGTGACTTGGCGAGGTTCAACATGCGTTTCAGGGAAAGACGTGAATGACCAATGCTGCCGGGGGGTATATTGGCTAGTCACCAGTCAGGGCGTCCACTGCCACGAGAACATTCCGCCTAAAGAGTAATGCGACCAACGGACATCAATGAGGACTACACAATTTGAAAGGGGATGACTCTACAAGACGTGTCGGTCCGGGAGGTTACCTGTTTTCCCTAGCCGCCTAGTCTACATCAAGAGCAGCGGAATGGACAATATGACTTTCTCACCGGATTGCCGCGGCAGTTACCAGCCAGCAGGCAACCGTGTTACTTGTTTCAAGCTGCCACAGTCAGGGATATCGCAATGGTCCTTGTCGATTGCGTGGTACCCTGTACATATACTGCCGCATCATTCACCGAGTACGTGGTAGTATATTCTCACACGGCTCGAAGCCAACACATCGACTCGGGCTTGGAGGTGTCTAACAGTTCGATAGTCCACAAAGGTCACTTTTCTTGACGAGTTGAATCAATGGATGATTCAGGCTTATCGATGCTCCTATTCCACAAAAGAGGCCGACGGCGCGTTCATGACCCCGTCATCATATTGTCAGCCCGCCTAGTGTGGCTGACATACTGCAAGACGGGCTATATATTCAGAATTCATCACTAGGTCTGTACTCTATTCTTTGCATTGATCATGTTTATGCTTCGCGACGCTCGTTTCAACGATCCATTCCTTAATGACGCTTTCGATTTTTCCCGATATCCAGCTTTCAAGACAAGGCATGCAAAGCAGTCGACTGTATGTCTTATCGCCTCAACAACCCCTTGCGTTTCAATTGACTCCCCAAGATACCGTACGAGCTAAGACACCGTTTTCGCGGACGAACCCTGTTCACGTATTCCCGTGGATCACCCTCTGCAGCGGAGATATGTCTGCGTTCAAGAAATGTCTCAGAGCCGCAGCTCATGTCCTCGACGAATCACATGAGGGAATCTTGGTTCACGAACTTTGCTTCCGCGCGTACTGTCGGCGATATTGCTGACCTCTGCAGTGACGATGATTTCTGTGCAGCTATTCATTCCAGTCAAAGCGCTACTGGTATATGCGATACTCCTGCCGCTCGTTCGCCATGCGATGTGGATCACGACCATCCCATTAGTGAGGATCCGTCCGACATCTCGAGTCCCGTCGAGCAGAGCGATAACAAAGGCGAGGAGGACTCGTTATATAGCATGGACTCTGCCGAACAGGACGTACATCCTCTGTTGCTTTCGATGCCGACAATCCCTCAGATCAAGCTCGAACGAAAGGCCACCGTTAGGAACCCAGACCCTGGGCATGTGTCGGACACTACGCAAAACAGATCCTTGCTGTCTCCTCGTATTCGGGACCTTAGGACACCAGCAAGGATGTCTTCTCGTCGTTACGGTCGTATTCTCGCAAGAACCAGTCCGCAGGTGATCCCCTCAGACACACCTCTGGTCAACAGCGATCGTCATGATGCGCTCTCTCTTCGGGCGTCTCGACGATTCGGGTCCACCAGCTGGAGCGATCACCTGGATAATCATACCACCGAGCTGGCATACTTGCATTCAGTTTCCGAACCGATTTTGAATACTTCGTGCATATCGAACGACGAGGAAGAACCCCTTGTGAAGGGGGGGATCGACGAGTCGCCCCACTCTGATGTGCTGTTATCTATGATCGACGAAGTGGGCTCATCCCCTGGACGGTATAACGATAGCCCGGAATCAGGCACCACAGAATCTCTCATGCCGAAACAGTTGCTCCCTAAACACTCCAAACGCCGCCGTCAACGGTTTTCTGTGAGCCAGTTAATAGCCCTCAGCAATATCGTCCACGCTGTCGCCGACGGATGTGCTTCCTTTGACCTCCTCCTTCGCAAACCAAAGACCAAACTCAAGTCCACGACCAAACCCAAATCCGACGAGCCTATCCCAGTCGCCCACGACCCGACCTCCAAATGGGCTCCTAAGGAGGGGCAGATAATCATCAAGGTGTTTGTCCCTTCGATGGACGACATTTGGATGTTGCGCGTGCCCCAGGACATCAACCTCGCCGACTTCACATCGAGGGTGGTGGCCAAGCTTGGATTTGGCGTCTCCTTTAGCGGGAGTCTTTGGGACGAACCTAGATACTACTTTATAACGGACGAGCGATTCAAGCTATGGGTCAAGGGGCGGATCAGGTTTGGGCGGAATCTACCTATCGTTGCACATGTTCTCTCATCTCTGCCGTTGGTGAGGCTGAGCTTGGATGGGGCTGGATGCGAAGTTTGGTGTTATGCGTAACAGAATACCTATGATATTCACTCGATGGTATCGGGACACTTCTGAAGTGGATCGTGTGCGCTATCCACTCCCGTGTGCGGTTTCTCAACGCATTACACGAACTTGAGTCAACGCCGTAGACGAGCTCTGTTCACCAGGCGGGATGAAATACGTCTTGACTAGAAACATCGACTTGACACCGGCGCGGACTCTATGCCGTCGCAATGTCTGTTCCAGATGCAGTTTCTTCCGGTCTGATCCAAGACTCAAGACTCAAGCTTAACGCTTTGTCATCTTTCACGCAACCCGGTCCACTCAAGATCGTATCCGAGATCTCGTAGTAAGAACGAAACGGACATTCGAGACACCTAGCTACTCTTTTCCTCTGGGGATTTTCTTGGACGACCAGCTGCGGCATTATTTAATTTCAGCAACGGTGCCAGAGTTTGTAATTGTTGACGCTTGCATCACCTACGTAGGTATCAAGATAGAGCGATCTGCGGCTCTCGCATCAAGAAACGCACCTCGTTCCAGCAATTAATCTGACTTCGCTGGAGAACGACCGTCTCGAAGAGCTTATTCGTCGGATCGCCTCGGGGATACGATTGCTATAGTCGTACTGCGAAGGCAGGCGTATTAAGTTTGTAACGGAGGCTCTGATGGAGGAGTGAGGTTCGCATATGACCGTCAAGGGCGACGAAGTTGTCCAAGTTATCGTACTGTCCGATCAGTGCACGAACCTGCTTGTAGATTCACTTCAAATCGTCACTTACGGTCAGGCACACGCACGTCCGAACTGGCTCAAAAAAAAAGTCTGTGCACTCTGGGAAAACACGGTTTTGTCAGTTTCACTGGCCCGTATAGGTCTGTGGATGGTAAGGAGGTCAGCTTGTACAGCACGCGCCAAGAATAGGAAATAAACAGCTTATCACGATCTGACACTCACGTAGACCCGCATTAAGCGTGCTTCTTCTATATATAATGCCATGGTGGGCGACTGTGACCAAGTATGGCCATTTCACTGGTTATTTGAGTCGGAATTCTCTTGTGATATCAGCAACTCAACTTACTCAGGAAGCGCAGTGACCGCGGACCCATACACTGGCAACACATTTGATATGCTAGTTGCGAAAGTTAGTCGCAGACGAGCTCCCCGATAGTATTTAGCAATAACATACATCCGATGCTAGACACCGTTAGTGGTGCTCGGGTCGAATTCCTCTGGAAACAATGTTATCACATCCTGTTGCGCGCTCACTCTGGTGGACGTACCAATACAATTGTAGCGTTTGTGTCCACAGCCCTTCGTGTGGGGAGTTGACACAAACGTTGCAGAGGCAATTCAAACTTGGAGAGAAATCATGGCCGATCTATCACCACGCCGTGCCATCATTCGCCCCAGGAATGTGGTTTTGTTTTCGATGGGCCGTAAACGTCCTTAAGTGGCTTTACTTCCGGAATTGCCTTGTGACAGGCAAAAACAAAAAATTCCGAGAGATTGCAAAATCGACTTCCAAAGAACGCAGCCCGCGGGAGGGCTGCAGACGATACTATGCAGAACTAAATCACCTCGGCGATCGGAAATTGGTCGTGAAAAGAAGTTGACAAGGCCACGCGCCCTTTCTGGGAAACTTTCATCCGGTTTGATTACATAAGGCGTAAGTTTGGAGTCAATTTTAAATGGTTCAGACGTTCAAACATTCAGAAGTTGTAGCCCGGAAATTATGCACGTCCTTGGTGGTATCCAAGTTTCAGGTCATGAGAATTTCCATTCTAATACCTAAACAGCGTTTCAAGCAGTTATAATTCAAAGTATGGCATGGTCCCTTTGCCACCAACCCAGTCACGATGCCCACACTTCAAGACTAGTCGAAGCTGAAGGCGAGATCGTGCGACAGCACGGCCTTAGGAGCGTGCTTCAGAAGCTGGCAATTTGCACGGGTAACCACCTGCGGAAGAATTCGACCAAATTGCTCCATAATGGCACCTTCCGAGGGATCCGACTCGGACAGCGCCTATACATATCATATGATGACCACGGTATACCGTATCTCGGCGGGGTCCAGCAACGCCTTAGCATGCAGGGACTGAAACTTTTGTGGCAGAGAATCAGCCCCATCGTAGCTTATTCTATCGATCAATACGTAGAGGCTGCCAATGACGGCTAGTGGGGGCACGAACGGCCTCCCCGAGTTCCCCCGTCGCAAACTGGTAAGTTCAGGATATGAAGAACCATCAGCTCTTCCGCGGTGTTTGTGGTGGGGATGTCACAACAAGCGAACGTGCCACCGTGATGGGGCATAGGCTAGTTGCCAATCAGTGGGACGGTTGGCGGCGGTTAGCTAGTTCAGGACTGGTCAAAGACCAGTTCAGGACTAGAGCCAACCCGCAGATAAGTTCCCTTCGTTCTCTCGCATTCAGTTCGATTGCCTTGATAGCGACGGCAGATTTCTTGAGCCATAGGCTAGTTCATCAGTGGGACGGTTGGCGGCGGTTAGCTAGTAGCCGACGCGGGCCGACGGTCAGGACTGGTCAGAGACCAGTCAGGACCAAAGCCAACACGCGAATAAGTTCCCTTCGTTCTCTCGCATTCAGTTCGATTGCCTTGATAGCGACGGCAGATTTCTAGAGCTTCCCTTCGAGATCGAGGATAAATCGCGTTAAGATGACAACATAACCAAGTGGGCAAACAAGCATCTATCCATGCCACCTTCATGCTGTAAATGCCGGCAGGTTCATATTTTGTCCACTGGCACCTCAAGCAGCCGTACAAATATTTTAACGATTCCATACGCCCATTTGGACCTAGTAGTCGCAATATCACCGGGCCGGCATCCTATGTGTTCACGTAGGTGTCTGGACAATAACCCAGCGTTTCTCGCATCTCCGTAACTTTCCGCCCCAACTTCACTCTACTGAGTGATAATAGACTCTGCAGCCACCTACTTCTCTGTCGATCAGATTCTCATCCATGAGAGGAATTCACCAGCGCGATGCTCATGCTCAACCATTTAGCAGGTAATTTCCGTCGGGTATGTATACGATCGTTTGCAATGTTCTTGACAACAGGATTCCACGTCTTGATCTCTGTCACGCTTCTGGATGTAGTAGTGGTCAATTAAACTTAGCCCAAAAAGAGCTGTCAAGCCAGTCCGGGATATCACGGTAGAGATTCTCGTCAAAACTATATCTATGCAAACAAGCCGAGTCTCTTCCCACTCCTGTTTGTCGCCGTCGCTCACCCCATCCTCATCGACAATGCCATCCCGTCGTCTTTTGCAGCAATGCGCCATCGCAGTCAGCATCTTCAGTGTGTTTTATAACACCGCGGAGGGGGTCGTGTCCATTGTCTTTGGTGCTGAATCGTCCTCGCGCGCTCTCGTCTTTTATGGTCTCCAATCCGCAGTCGAGGTCGTTTCAGACCTCCTCGTTACTTGGCGCTTCCTCGGCGTCAAGAACTCAGGGGACGAAATAGAGAGCGTCGACAAGACGTCCCCGCGGATCGTCCGGTAAATTCTCATCGTTGACTCGCCACTCATTCCTCACACGTTACACTCCGCCCATCACCACAGATTCGAACGCATCGCAACGATTATCATCGGTGCTCTCCTTGTCGCACTCACTGTAGCTGCTATTGCCACCTCTGCCACCTCCCTCGCGGCACACGATTATCCCTCCACTACCCTCCCTGCCATTCTCATCTCCGCCTCTGCCACAGCCATCACGTTCGTCATCTACCTCACCAAACGTTACCTCGCCCGCGCCCTCGACTCAAGCACCCTCAACGGCGAAGCCGTCTGCGCGCTCTGCTGCATGCAACTCTCCACCGTCTTGCTCATCGGGTCATTGATCTATCGAGTGTGGAAGGATGGATGGTGGGTCGACGCAGCGACAGCGATCGTGATTGGGATGATGTTTGGTTGGGAGGGGGTCAAGATGATCCGCTGGGCGCGGAACGAAAATTTCGATGGGGGTTGTTGTGCACATTGTCCCACTGAAAACGACTCGGAGGCCGCACTCGGAAGGACGACACCCTCGGCGGAGGTGGAGAAGCCCGAAGAATCACAACAAAAACAGATAACTTGTTCCTCTGTCATCCAGTGTTGTGGGGGGGCCAAGAAAGAGGGACATGTCGGCAAGGAACAAGCCTGAGCACGCTAGCTCCCCAGTTTACGCTTTGTGCCTTCTGCCGTATACCCTTGACTGCCGGTGACGATGGCAAGGTCCCTCTCCTTTCCAGCGTGGGTCACCCGTCACAGACGCAGTGTACGATTTGTGCTGTATCTTGTACATACTAAATGTAGTAAATAAGAATCTCACTACTGTATGCAAACCAATTTTGACAAGCAGGAATTGATTAGCGTGACGAACGATCTACTACTCCACTTCAAGTTTGAGCTCGAGAGCGGAAATCTCATGTAGACTGTACATAGTCAAACTCAGGTCAAGGGATAAGACAATATCGTGATGTCAGTTATAGGCTTTGTCATCTGAAGGAGTTCCCTCACACCGTTAGTAGTAGCAACCCATTCTCTGTCTCTCCGTAAGATCCCCATTGCAACCCTCTGCAGTGTATACATACGGAGGCGTTTGTTTCACCTCCACTAGCAATCCCACTCTTAAGTGTGAGTCTGACTCCCAAGCCTCTCAGAAAGTACCATCAACATCACTTCATTCGTACAAGGTTGCTGGAGATGCCCCTTGTCGACACTGCCGTCCAAGTTGGACCGAGCAATGGAACTGCTTGAATTTCGCCAGATGTCGACGACCGTGACGCGTCGAATGAGATTCTTGGAGTAATGCTCACTGGCATCACGCCACGTTGCACGGTTCCTTCGATATGCGCCTCATAATCATTTCTGAGCTCGAATACTTCAACTTCGATCGCTCTCCTAGATAGAGGAAGACGGCTTCATAATCAGCAGAGACCTTATCTATCAGAGTCGCATTCTGATAACCCTGGCCTCACGCCACTGAGCCGTGTTCTTTTGTGATGCTCCACCAATGTTTTTACATTTCTGGCATCCATCGGGAACCTAATCAACGAGACGAAATTTCGAAAGACTCACGCGTGGCGATTCGGCAGCACACTGTGCATGGCGTACGTCGCGTTGAACCCACCAGCATCATCCGTCAGTGTGACCACTGCCACGTTCCATCCCATGGGCATGATGTCGCTCCCATTGTAAGCTCGTCCAGCGACATGACCTTCGCGAAGAAGCTGTTCAAGAACGCGACGATATACTCAGGAGTCGCATTGGGGTTGAAACATTGACGGGGGAACGTCAGTTGGGTGATTTCAGTTCTTAGTAGATAACCTACGTACTGTGAAGGCGATCTGAAAGCTGCTGTGCTCACATTTCCCCATAATTTGATGAGTTTGGTCGACGGCGGTACCAAGGTCCTCGTATAGAAGGACTCGATGCGATTGAATGTAGTGATTATGATGTGCCGCGAGGTGGTCAATGTGGTTAATTGATCGACAAAGACATTGTTCCCTTCATAAAATTTGACTCCTATGCATTTGGAGTCTTATTCCTGCACCCGATAGGGTTCAGGTTTACCGACGG
>JBBPLY010000417.1:0-14992 GCA_038090035.1 Xerocomus nothofagi | reverse complement strand
CTTATCATTGGTAGGGCGAATGCCGGCAAGACGACCATCCTCCGGAAAATCTGCGATTCGACGGAAGACCCAGAGATCTTGGACGGTCAAGGGAGAAAGGTGCGGTTACCAAGTCGGGATACGCGGCACGCTAATATCGTCGATGTGTGATCAGGTCAACTTCCTCATCAACTTGAAGGGTGACACGGAGGTGAGCATCGTGCCTATGGTGACTGGTCATAAGATCTCTGCGTCCATCTCACTTCCCACAGCGCGGATACCACGATATTGAATATGAGCTGGTTTTCAAAAGCAACGAGAAATTTGTCTTCCATGACTCTCCTGGTTTTGAGGCTGGTCGCGAGGATGAGTTTGAGAACATGAAGACTTTCATCTCGAAGCGCGCAAATTCAACTTTCCTCAAGAGGCAGATCCATGCCATTTGGTGAGTGGGACATATTGTGTTGGGTTCTTGCAGCTTCCACATATGTAGGTATTGCATTCCAATGGATCAATTCCATCGTGCTATCCAGGCGGTAGACAAAAGATTCTTTGATGAATGTGACACTGGAAAAGGTGATGATTTTATTAACTGACACTGTCTAAGACTCTGAGCTGATTGGTTTGGGCCTTACTAGTGCCAGTCATAGTAGCATTTACTAAATGTGATGCACTCAGGACACTGGTGTTTGATCCTGAAGATCTACAACTGCCTTTTGAGGAGCGAATTGCAAGGCAGAAGGAACGCATCAAGGTGATGTTTGATGAGAAGAATATATGGGGAGATCTGTGCAGCAGGAAATTTCCTCCAAAGGCATGTGTACAAATGGAAGGTTTGTATGCACATAGTATTATCAGTCTTCTATTACATTAATTGGTTTTTCTACTAGACATGAACAAATCTGACATGGGGTGTAACATGTTGTTGGAAGAGACTGCAGCTGCATTGAATGATGAATCATTGCAGATGTTGCTGGTAACAGCACAGGAGAAGAATATCCAATTATGCATTGAGTATGCAGTCAAATAGTAAGTGAAGTAGCTTTTGAACATAAGAATGTATATATTGATATTATGAAGTGCCTTGATGCCTTACACTGAGTTCAGGGCCAGTAGCAAGAAGGATCTTGAACTGGCTATAGCATTGGCAAGTTGGTTTCCACACACACAGGTAAGTTTTCCATGAGATCATTTGGTATAAACAATGATGGCATTGGTGGATTAGGTAATTATCTTGATATTGAAATTGACAAAGGAGCTTACAAGTTGATGGCTTTGTTTTGCTATGTAGAAGGTATGTGGTATTTATTTTATTGTGTTTTGAGGTTATTTTAACTCATAGACATTATTATAATATAACAGACTGTAAGTTGTGCATCATAACAAAAATTGTATTATTTTGTCTTCACCTTTTTCTATTCCTCTTGCATTCATAGCAAGTAAGTAATCAGATGGACATGTGAATAGTAGAATGCTGACAAGTTCATATCATTGCTTTGACTTCAAGGGGGTAAGCTCTACAAAGCCATGTGTAGCTCAGCATGTTAGTAACAGATCTATTTCATGGCTACCATCCAATTCCTACTCAGGCAGTAAGTGATTCAAAAGATGTTGATTGGTGATATAACTCATGTTATTGGATTGGTGTTTGTCTGCACACATAAAACATGATAGGGAGTAAGTAATATAATCTATGCTTTGGAATATATAAAACTGAAGATTTCAAAACCATTTATGCAACATTGATGGGCATAAAGAGAGTATGTCACATATTGCTAATATGCAGATTTTCACTCACAAATTATTCCCACTTTCTACAATACTATTATAATGATAGTTTGTAGGTAATCAAGTTTGCATTCTTATGCAGGATACTGATCATGGAACTTTGTTACATGTGATATGGTGGTAGTTTGTAAGTGTTTGACTATGGACATACAGTCAGAACACCATTGATAACCATAATTTCTGCTTTCTTATTGATAGGTTGTAAGTGGTCTTTTAAGCACTAAAAATGCTGCTAATGAGCATGCTTGTCACTGCTCTCCCATTGATAGGGGGTAGGTGATTTGAAATGAATTGGAAACAAGGATCCTATTAATGAGGATGTCTGCTGCTGCTTTCTTATTGATAGAGAGTAAGTGGCCTGATGTAGAATTGACATGAGATCTCTAATCAACATGACTTCTGTTGCACTCCTATTGATAGTCTGTAAGTGATCTGTTATGGATTCAAAATGAGAATGCTGTTGATGAACATGTCTTCTGCTACTCCCCCATCAATAGTTTGTGAGTAGTCTGATGTGGATATTGCATGAGAATGACACTAATGAATCTGCTATCTACTTCTCTCCCATGTATAGGAGGTAAATTGTTTAATGTCAGCTAAACCAGAATGTTGGGGCTGATACCTTTGTGGCTCTCCTATTGACAGACTGTGAGGAGACTGATGTTGATTTAACATGAGAATGGTGCTAATTAGCATGAGCTACTCTTCCAATGATAGGTGGTAGGTGGTCTGACATAGAACTGATATAAGAATGCTGCTGATGAGTAGCTCATACTATCCTCTAACTCATAGAAAGTAAGTGGTCTGATATGTATTTTAAATTTGGAATAACAAGTTTGCTGAATAACATTCTCCTATCTGCTTTCCTGTTAACAGTCTGTAAGTGGTTGTATCTAGAAGTGAAATGAGAATCTTGCTAATGTGTATATTTTCTGCTGTTTAATTGATAGATTGTAAGTGGTATGATGTGGTTTTAAGATGAGAATGCCACTAACAACCATATCCCTTACTGCTTAGGCTGTAAGTGGTCTGGTGTAGATTCAAGTTTAAAACAAGAATGCTATGATTGAGCACTCTGCTGTTGTTTTCCCATCAATAGCAAGTGAGTAGCCTGATTTGTTGAAATTGAAATTGAAATTAATATGTCCCTTTTCATTGGTAGAAAGTAAGCAGTCCAATAAGAGTTTTACATGTGCTCCTGCTGATCAACCAATCTGCCACTCACCCATCCATAGTTTGTGAGTAGTCTGATGTTCATTCCAAATGAGAACCTTGCTAATGGTCATGCTCATCATGCTATACTTCCATTGGTAGGAGGCAGGTCATCCAATGTAGATTTAAAGTAAGAATGATGCTGATGTGCATGCTCCTCACCCCCTGCTCTCCCACTTATAGTTTGTAAGTGGTCCATTGCAAATCTGAAACACAAATATTGCTGATGAGCATGTTTCCACTCCTCTCTCATTAATAGGTTGTAAGTGATCTTATGCAGAGTTGACATGAAATCCCATTAATGGGCATAACTCCTACTCCTTTCCTTTTACAGACTGTAAGTGTTCTGAAGTGTATTTGAATGAGTGCTGCTAATGGGCATGACTGGGACCCATTGCTAAACTGTTCATAGGGAGTATGTGGTCTTGTGTGGATTTGAAATCAATATGCTGCTAATGAACATGTGCTCTATTGCTTTATAAATGATAGGAAGTAAGTGGATTTGAAATAAGAATACTATGAATGAGAAATCCAAAATCTTACTACTATCCAATTAACAGGCTGTAAGTGGTCCAATGGAGATTTGATCAGAGAACATTGCTTATAAGCACACTTCCTGCTCTTCAATCAATAGGCTGTAAGTGGTCTGATGTGGATTACAAATCAGAATGTTGCTGATAACCATGCCTCCTACTATTTTTCCACTTTTAGTTTGTAAGTGGTATGATGTATATTTAAAATAAGAGTGTTAATGAGCATTCCTTTCATTGTTCATTCATTGTAGGCAGTAAGTCTGACATGGGCTTCAAATAAAACAAGAATTCTGCTGATGGACATGATTCTTACTACTTACCATTGTTAGAATGTGTGTCACCTGATGTGGATATGAAATGAGAACACTTCTAATAAGCATGCCACTGCTACCTTTCCATTGATAGGAAGTAAGTGGTATATGGACTCAAAGTGGGGATGCTACTGATGACCCTGCCTCCCATGTCTCTCTTGATGTAGGCTGTGAGTGACTTGATGTTAATTCAAAATAGAATTCTACTGAAATCACTTTTACTTTTTGCTATTATGGGTGGCTATAGTATGTAAGTACTTTTCTATTCATGAAGGAGCACTGGCTTGATCAACTCACATTTATATTTCCTATCACTCTTTTGATTATAGGTAGTAAGTGATTTAGTTTAAACCTGTACTAGGAATGTGATTTAATACAATTTTCTTGCACAGAAGGTGAGTGGTTATTGACAATATACAAAACCAATACACACATGTCTAACCCTCATACCTTGTTGCAATTAGCATGTAAGTAATTATAGTATATAGTACAAACCTGCATTTTGCTCATCAAACTCAACATCTCACATTTTCCTCCAATAATTTCAATTCTGACAATGTAGCTGGTATGTGATACTTTTCTCTTTCAGGGTTTCATCGGTAAATAGTACCACAGGATGTATGTTTGTTTTTTCATCCTGCATTTTGCATTTTTTTTTTACATCTACACATTTTTGACCTTTAGCAGGTAAGATTTTTGATATTTTTGATATTTCTTCATTTATTGGTTGAACAGGAAGTTAGTCATTATGTTTCTGCTCTAGAATTATAACTGATGTTATTCAGATTGTCAAGTCCAAGGCTCAGTCTCTAGTAAACTTTTTTCAGTCTAATTCTACTGTTTTTGCTGAAATAACCCCATATTTTTAGGCCTTAGTTCAAAAAACAGAGGAAGCATCCAAGGCATGTACATTCATTGGAATGTATTCATTATACTGATTCCTCCATGTGTTTTAGTCCAAGCAGAAAAAAAAATTGCAAGAGATTCTTCTGCAAGGCATTGGTAAAACAATTTATTTTGAAATTGAACAATTTTGATATCCATCTTAATAGAAATCATATTGCTTTTTCAATGTTCATTTACTCTCAGAAATGAACCAGGGGACCCCATTGCTTTAGCAATAGAAAAGTATAGAGATTCTCAAATATCTGCTCAGGTGTCCCAGGAGCTTGATGAGCTCCTTTACAAATGTGACACTGTGAAGGACACAAAGGAACGAGCAAACCTCCTCATAGAATTGATCTTGAGAAATCCTTTGGGTAGGTAGTGAAGTGCCATAGCTTCCCACATGCTAATCTTGTTACACAGTAGTAGACCAAACTGACCAAACTGTATGACTTGTGGCAAAGAACCTGGAGCTGAATACTGGATGACAAAATGGCATGTTGTATAGAAGTATTGTTGAAAGCAATCACATAACCTTGTTCTACTGTTTGAGTCTGTCTCAAGTACAAATCATAGCCTCATTTTATCTTGAAAAGTCAACGTATTTGTCCTTGATCATGACAACATGGCAACAGATCCTGTGTCAGCAGAACCAGAATACACATACATATCAACAATCATGATGAGCCTTCAAGAGTTGTTGTTCACTAGAATTGAAGAATGGTGCTTTACATATGTACATACTACATATATATCACTGCCAGTGTTTCTTCCATATAAATTCATTCCAAAGTCTGCCATAATTTATGAATAATAGCAAGTGAACAAGAACACAGAATTTTGTGCACAAACATACTTGCAACATGTTTGAAAAAAAGGCCCTGTCTTCAAGTTTGATTACATCATCATTATACCTAAAAAAGCACTCTCATATCTGACAACAAAGAAAATAGCCTGAGCCTTGTAATGAGGTACCTGTGTCAGTAATAACAACATTTGGAGTGTAGCCAGTAGGTTTCTGCTAAACTGGATAGTATCTTACAATTAACCTTGTGAGTCCTCAGGCTGCAAGTGGTATTAATGAATGCTGTCACCACAGTAATATCTGCCAGACTCCAGTGTCCTTTCTTCTTTGCAGAGAAAGCAACAGCCTTGGAAAAACTACTGCTATTGGGCTCAACCTTCAAGTTGCCATCAACAACAGTGGGTTGTGAATCTCATACATATCTTCACCCAACCACCTTGTTTCCTTATCCCACCATTGTGGACACCCATCTTCCACCACTAGATGATTCACAGTAGATCAGGATTTTTGACCCTCCCAGAAACCTTGCGGGTTGAAGGCAATTCTACGGAACAAGCTATAAAGTAAGGGTAGGGCGGATTCTATAGACCTACTCGCTCCCGTCTCGTTTTTCGTCTCGCCCTCTGGGGTTCCCGCTGCGGCCTTCCTTGTTTCGTCACTCTTGACTCTCCTTCGTACCTTGTTCCCGATCTTCCTCCACCCCGCTCTCTCGCGCCTTCTCCTTCTCTGTATCTCTTCGCCCGACTTCAGCATCTTGTACAAGTCCAGCCTCCAATGCCATAGAATAAAATCGACTTGATTTATCGGCCAATAGCACCGAGGGTGTATCAAACTCGGCCACGCGGCCTTGATCGAGCACTAGAACGCGGGTCGACTCGACGATCGTGTTCAAGCGATGTCTGTGTAACGTGCACCGGTGAGAAAAGAAAACAAGCAAAACGAGAGGATAGAATAAGTGGGGGGAGAGGGGGGAACGGATGGGAAAGGAAATGCGCGGCCGCCCGCAAATTTTCAAGGTGTTCGCGAAAACGTCAGAATATTAAAAAAAAAAAAACACTACTTACGCGATCGTCAGGATCGTCACGTTATCGAATAGAGGACCCCGAATGATATCTTGAATCGCGCGATCCGTGTCCAAGTCGACAGCAGACGTGGCTGTTGATAAGTCAGCGTCTAGTCGTTGTGTGCCACCTACCATCCAATGGCGAATAGGAGCTGAGCATCCAAACGTACCTTCGTCGAGAACAAGGACCTTGGACTATCACAAACACACGGGCGTCAGCGGCCCGTTCTCATCCTCGAGGCCCCAAGTGGCCGCTCACCTTTCTCAACAACGCCCGTGCGAAACACAACAACTGCCGTTGTCCAGCCGACAACGACGATCCGCCCTCTTGAACCTGAACGTCGAGACCCTCGGGAAGGCTCTCCACGTACGACTTCAGATGGGCCTAAACGGCGGCGACGACGGCGCAGGGACTCGTCAGACTGAAACAGCGGATGGACGTAGAGTGAATACGTACGTGTTCGAGCGCGACCCATATGTCCGCATCTTGATGTTCGCCGACGGGATCGATATTCTCTCGGAGGGTACCTTCGAACATGTCTGGATTCTGAGGGACTATTGAAATCGCCGACCGTACTGTCAGCAGCAACATCGAATCAGTATCGTAATCGAAAGCACAGAAGATTAAACGTACGGTCATATAACCCGATCTTGCTAATATCCACCCCATCAATAAAGATCTTTCCAGACGAGGCCTCGATGATGCGGAACAGCGCAAGGAGCAGCTTTCATATAGAAATTAGAAGATGTAACGGACGAAACAAGAATACGGACGTACCGACGACTTTCCAGCACCCGTCCTTCCAACGATACCAATTTTCTCCGTCGGTTTCTAATCAAACGCAGGCACTGATCAGCACCCATGTCAGATACACCGAGAGGTATCATACAATTATCAGCGAAATCTCCTTCAACACCAAATCCAACTCGGGGCGATACCTCATCGAATACTCGCTGCACGGAACGTGAGTCTCTCCGCCCAACTATACCAGCGTACCTTGACTCACCGGAACTCAACCTCGCCAGCACCAGGCCAACCAGCAGGTGGCTTGCTATCTGGCAATTCGCGCGGTGCCTCCGGAGCCAAATCGTTCGCGTAATGCGTGATTCGCTCCACGCTCACCACGTTCTGCTCCACCTCGCTCGCTGAACGCACCAGCCAGTTCTTCATAACACGTTCTCAGCGACGAAACACGTAAAACTAGATCATGATCGACTTACCAATGCACCTGTCGTGTTTAACGCATACGACAAAACCATTCCGACGAGACCGGCGTCTACGTTGCTCGTTGCTACCGCAGCGACGGCAAAGACCGCTGTGAAGAGAATGATGACAGAACCGACGAATTCCAAGCGGACCGCTAGCCATCGGTTGACGGCGGTACTGGGAAAGTAACACATTTGGTTTCGATCGATCCGACGTGCGTTTTGTGCAGTGAATATCGCTTGTTGCCCGTACGCCCGGATAGTCGACAGTCCGGACAGAGACTCGGAGAACCAAGCGAAAATGGGTGACTTTGAGACGGCGTCAAGGCGCTTGAGCTCACGCGAGGTTGAGAGATAGTAACTGAAGGAAAAGAGAATAAGAAGTTGACGAAACACGAACAGAGGACTTACACAGTCACTTGGTAGTAAAACCACGAGAGAGGAATGATGGTAAGGATGAAAGGGGGGAAACTGGCGCTGATGACCAAAAGAATGGATGCAGTGGTAGCGCATGTCCTGACCAAGTTCGAGATGACCTGAAGTACGGTTAGTGGATATATGCATCATTGGTGAGCGATGCTCACTCTCCCAAGAACGAGGTCGACGACGTAGATATCACGGGAGAATAAGTTCAAGATCCTACAATCACCGGTCAACAGGTATCATCGAGTAAATAAATCGAAGAACCACTATACCTTCCAGTGGGCGTCATTTCAAAGAAGCTCAAAGGGGCCCTCATCACCGACTCCAACATCTGTCAAGCATGATTGACACACCGTTTTCTCGATAAGACTTGACGAACGCACCGTATCATGTAAGTACTTTGAGCTCCTCAAGGAGCACAAAACAAACATCAACAATCCCGCCGTTCCAGTGCAGATGATGGACATCAAGTTGAAGAAACCATATCCAAGGAGATAAGGATCTCTCAACCCGCTATTCACTCCCGACTCGCGATTTCCCTCTCCCCAAAGTCGGAGCATGAGGGTGGACATCACTACCATCACCTGCCCCACGACCATGACGAGCACGAAGAAGTAAACGCCCGCCTTGGAGGCTGCTGTAAGGTACTGGAGGTAAACCTCTTTCTTCACGCGTCCTTGTTCGCTGTGCTCCTTCGACAACCCAGAGCTCATCGCCTCGCGAATGGAAGGGAGGGGTGCGACGACCGCCTTGCTGAAGCTCGTGCGCCGGACCACCTTCTCCGCTACAGAGTCGATCTCGTCTATGAGCGTAGTTTGTACATTGCTATCGTCCATCGTCGGCGTACTGATACCACTGCCGGTCGTATGGGCTGGCGTCACCGCCCCGCTCGTTCCACCGGACGAAGAACCGTTTGCGGCGTGATTTTGTCTGTAATACCATATTGAAATCCATCGCGCAGTTGAGGTGAATGATGACCTACACTAGCTTGCGGACCGCGCTATCAGGGTTTGAGATGAGCTGTCGGTACGGTCCACACTCAAGGATGATACCACGCCGAATATATGCGAGCTGATCGAAATGATTGAGATACGCAATACTATTAGTGATGAGAATTCTAGCTTTGGTGGCGAGGAGGCCTTGGGGACCAATGACATTGTCTGGAGCGGCCCCTGGGTCAGAAGATGCCATGGACCAGGTCCGGCGAGTATAGCTTACCGAAAACATGACGGGCGACGTGAGCATCGACCGCAGCCAAGACGTCATCGAGGAGGACCCTACGTCCATATTTCAGCATACATGAACTGCTGTCGCGATTCACCAACTCACAAATCCGCTCTAGTATATACCGCACGCGCCAGTGCGACCCGAGCACGTTGCCCGCCACTCAGCTGGAGTCGCAGATAAGACATTGGGGTTATCAAAGAGAAAGTAGACATACAGTGATTCCTGCACGATAGCCTCGTTCTCAGATGTACGCCAAGTCTTTTATCATAAACTCACCTTTTTCGCCGACTTCAGTCATATCTCCTTGAGGGAGAACCGCCAGATCAGGTGTTAATGCACAAGCTGAGTGCGATAAGAGTGAAAAACCATCTGCGTCGAGATTGAGATTACACACCTTCGATGACAAGATTATAGAACGACTCGTCGTACGCGTGCGAGAACAAGATGTTTTCGCGGACAGTTGTGGACAAAATCCTGAATTGGATAAGTAAAGTCGATGCCAATACCTAGGGTCTTACACATACCAGGGATTCTGAGCGGCATAGGCTACGGTGCCGGATAGTACTATCTCTCCTTCCGTCTTGCGCATATCACCAATGATAGCCGACAGCAGGCTACTCTGCGAATTTCGCGCGATCAATGAATGCTTCTCCCGACGTGGGAACGGCACGCTCACCTTTCCAGCCCCAACCCTCCCAAGGATTCCCACTAGCTCACCTTTTCGGACTGTCAGATTAATGCCCTCAAGCGCGGGTTGAATCCCATTTTTGGACCATTGAAACTCTCCGTCTCTGATCGACAAGACTTCGTCACCGATGGACAGTGAATGCTTCACAATCCGTTTCACGGCATCCTCTTGGAGTTCCTCTGCATGCAAGAAGTTAGAAAGACGTTTAACCGAGACGAGGGCTTCGATGATGTTGGAGGTAACTTGACTGAACTGCGTACAGAGAAGGTGAATAATAGGACCCTGATCAAGTCGAGTAGAGTGCATACCATTGCGAGAGGAAATTGAAGAAGCATGAAGAGGGATATGGCAGGGAAGATCACATCAGCAGTAAGAGGCCTTTCGGTGAACACTGAAGCGGTGGCCAAAGAGCTGAATGCGACGATGACTATTGCAGTCAAAAGACGTGGTACCACCAAGACTTGGAGCACGTACGTGGAATACCGCCCCAAAGTGTTGTATTCATTGCCGTAGCGATGCCGATTTTGCGGAGCAACCTGAGCTCCAAATCATTGCGAACGTGCAAGACACGACGGATGAATGCATATTCCCAAGCGTAGAGCTTGATGCTTGCTGGAGTATGGGCATACATCGTAGCTTTAAAAACAGAGAACACTTACCTCTTGATGTTGGCGAGCAATTCGCTCATCAGCCTGGTGCGCTTATCTCGGTTCTTCATCTGTTGTTCATGCATATTTTTTAGAATTCGTGCAATGAACGTGTTCAAGGGTATAGAAAAGATCATGATAGCCACGCCGACAAATGCAGACCAACCAAGAAGGTTATAGAGAGAAACAAATGCAAGAGTGATCTATTTCACGAGTCAGGGTGGGCTTTTGAACCGAAGAAAGGAGAGTTACATGCCTGGTATGGTCCAGAGATGGCAATGAGTCCATAGGTGCAAAGATCTTGTATTCTAGTTGCATCAACCGACATCAAGTTAACGATATCGCCTGTGGAACGACCGCGTTCGTCGCTTGAAAGGACAAGAGCCTTCTTGTAAATGACGGTGACAAGGCCGGCGCGGACACGCATGCCAGTCTGGAAACAGATCTGGAAATACTAGAAAAAAAAGTGGTTTAGCCGGACGGGGATGATCGATGGAATACCCGGTTACCTGCTGAAGGATGATGGTCTGAGCCATGGATGCGGCGAACATGATGATAGCGATGGCATAGCCCAAGAGGGGAGTGGAACTAGCCAACAGCCCGACACCTTTCTTGTCCTGGTATTCAGAGATGAAAGACAAGAAGGCACGTAGGAGGAGAGGTTGGAGGAAGGCCAAGCTGTCCTGTAGGAGCTTCAGAAAGCCAGCACCAAGATAGGGACCACCATAAGAGACGAAAAGGGCGGTCCATAATCCAGAGCTAGTGACGGATCAGACAAGGGATGACCAAAAGTAGAATTGTACTCGCTGTTTCTCGAGGGCGCGCTGGAGGTCGTTTCCGAGGTTTGCAGATTCGTCGCGGGGAACGAGTACGGGTAGATCGTCCTCTGTGATGACGACCTGGGAACCCTTGCGCAAGAGAGGGGTTAGCCATGCAAACGACCAGATGCTGAAAATGTTGGCCGTGAGTGTCGGGTGTTCGGCGGTTGAAAGAAGGGTGTCATCGGGAGAGACACATTCGAGTGCAAAGGAAAGTAACCCAAGAACGAGGACAGCCCATTTCAAGGGAATGAGGGGCAAGAGGAGGAATCTTTGCATGTAGGAAAGCGTCCAGATGACGAGCGCCACGGCATAGCAAGGCCAGAAGAGTAGGAGGATGGAGGAGGAAGAGCGTGTTCGGAGGTGGTTGAGACGGGCCAAGCACAAGGCGAGGAGAAGCGCGGGAGGTTCGAGTACATGGGGCAGTTCAACGACGGTGGGGATGTAATCGGAGAGAATCAATGCGAGGTTGAACAGACTGATAAAAAAAGCAAGACCGAGAAGGGCCTGAAAACGAAATGAGCACGCGTCAAGCACCAAGAAAACAAACGGACGAGCTTGATCCAGAGTCGCCAGCGACTGTTGCGGGAAATGTCGCGCTGGGGGGCATACGAAAGTAGGGCGACTCGTGCGAGGGCGACGACGAGGAGAACGGCGAGGAAGGAAGCGAGAACGAAACTGCAAAATGACAGGTCGAAGTCTGTCAGTCCGGGCCATTCGCTCGACTCTCCGTCGAAACGCCAGTGCCCGAGGGTCATCGTGTTGATGCGGCCTTGACCCGTCGCGACCGTTTTATACTTCTGACTTCTGACTCATCGAGAGCCAAATTTATAATAGACGCCAATCTCGGTACCTTGTCATCCAAGGACGACGAAAAACTGAACACCAGCGACCGATGGAGTCCTACTCGCCGTCTCACTCTCACAGATCCCAGTGGCGTCGGAATATTCGCAACAGTCGCCACTGTCAAGCTCGGAAACCATATCTGGATCATGTTGCGACGTGCGTGGAAGAGCGGGATTACTGATTTCTGTGTTTCCCTCCTTGGGGAACTCAGAGTATTTATTCGCATGATGCGATGCGTTTGTCAGGTCTTGCGAGTGCCAAGAAAGGGTTATGTTTGACAAATGAATCCAGGAGTGGGCCCCGTAACGTTGGGCTTCTTCAAAATGACACCCGCTGGAAGGTATAGTGGTCCTTTTACGTATAGAATCTTGAGCTCGTTCTCCCGTGATATCTATATCGTCGATCTCGTTCTTGGAGAAGCTCGCCAGCGACACATATGTCCACTAACTGCCCGCCTGCCAGATATACGCCGCCATTTCGGTCTGTCTCTTTGGTCTACTACCGAGTGACTGTAAGCCATGTGACCCGTGTTATACCCACTTCTGTTCTTTCAGCTACTATATTTCAATCTCGCATGAACTCAAGCGCCTTGACGCCGCATCTCGAAGTTCGCTCATTTTTACTTGGTTCTCCGAGTCCCTGTCCGGACTGTCGGCCATCCGGGCCTACAACCAGCAAGCGATATTCACTGCACAAAATACTGGTCGGGTCGATCGAAACCAGTGTATTACCCACTCAGTATTACTGTCAACCGACTACTTGCGGTCCGCTTGAAAGTCTTCTACTCAGTCACCATTCTGTTCTTGGCGATCTTTGCCGTCGCTGCAGTGATGACGAACGACGTGAATGTCGAACCTGTAGAGATGGCTTCTGCCTACGCGTTAAACATGACGAGTGCATTGGTGAGTCGATCGAACCTTGTTTCTGTGTTTCGTTGCTGAGAGTGCGTGCTATGAGAAGAACAGGCTGGCGCCTTGGGCGAGTGAAGTAGAGCAAGACGTGGTGAGCTAGACCGAACGACATTACGCGAATGACTTGACTAGGCCACCCGCGAATTGTCGGATTGACCTGGTTTTGGAAAGGGTTGAGTTCTGGTGGGTTAGGCCTTGCTGGTGTACCTGGATGGAGACACCTATGTAGGGAATATATTGACCAGGGCTGGATTTAGTACTGAGAGGTTTCGCCGAATGTATCCTCCTCTCGGTGCGGAGAGACCGTGCCGGTGTCGGTGTAATCCTTGTCGTCTTCAAAGCTTCATCTTCGTAGGGTTGCCATTTGGGTGCGGCGATGGTCACTGAAGTACTGAAGGTGAAAGTGACAGGCCGTATCGTAATGCATGGTTAATCGCGTCCGCCCACGCCCTCTAAAACACAAGTTAAGGAGTGATTCGAATGCAATGCGTGCAAAAAACCCACTGGCGGGCGCAGGTCGATACGCACTTCTTCGGTGCAGACAGACTCCGAACCATGCTGGAATCCTATCTCATGTCCAAACTCCCTATGTCAATGCGCCTGACTTCTGCTTTTCGGAAAGACAGTTATTCGGCGTCGCGCTAGCCCCCCATGACTCCTCACCAGAGGCCTCCTGCCTGTTTGTTCCCTCTCCCCGCCTCAAACCGCTCAATGTCGTCCACTTGCCACAAACGTCGAAGAGGCCGTTCCTTCGCCGAAAGTGAAACCTTTGAGAACAAGGGGTACAACGTCTTGTACCCCGACGTTCAAGGCCCTCATCTGCTCCCTCATCGACGATAAACGCGCACCGGGTGCATTCGTTGATGACTTTGCGTTCTTGAATGTCGAAAACCACACAACCCTCCTCCTAAAAGTACCTCCCCAAGGTATCATCCCCTCTGCTAGAAAGGAATGGCCACACGACTTTTCCGCGAGACAACTGATGAGGACTGGTGGGCCCTCTGACTGGATTCAAGCTGACGCTTTCAACAAGAGGTCGTTTCTACCCAATCAGGTAATAATGCGCGGCATTTACCGAAGTTTCCCTCGACCCACGTTGTTTAGACCTCCCAAGCTATCAGTCGCGTATCGCTCGTCTCTCAGCCTTGTTAACCACTCCTGCGATGCAGAACGCCTTCAAGAAACAAATCAGACGCTTCGCATCTCGCATCGGTGGTAGAGACTCGCCCTCGCCGCTCCCCGAGGGTTCCAACGTACCCGATTCGCAATCCGGTGCGATCTCCACCAACCCGGACATTCTGCTGGATCAGGCCGATGACGCGGATTTTCCGATTCTCGATACACAGCACACAGAGTCGGATATACTCGAGGGACAGATCACGGAGAACCTCGTCCCCCTTACGCAGCGCTCCTCCGACAACCGGGGTGTTCATAGTAGCGAGCATAAAAAACCTGCAGATGTCGGCCATTTTATGCAGGGTGTCGATCCGGACCTTATGAAGAAATTCGGACGGTTCAGAATTCTTATCATTGGTAGGGCGAATGCCGGCAAGACGACCATCCTCCGGAAAATCTGCGATTCGACGGAAGACCCAGAGATCTTGGACGGTCAAGGGAGAAAGGTGCGGTTACCAAGTCGGGATACGCGGC
>JBBPLY010000416.1:0-15025 GCA_038090035.1 Xerocomus nothofagi | reverse complement strand
GTACATAGTACGCACGCTAGGACAGATTTCCCCGCTCCGGCTGCAAAAACGAACGACTGAGTGATGGAAATGCTGCAACACTTTGATCGAATACCTTTACCATGCAACCACAGAAACGAGCTGTCTGCACTCCTCCACGTCTTATACATGTGCGTGTTATGCAACCATGTACAAGTGTCGCGTTGTCGTAGAAGAACTGTACGTTCATGGATATCCCTGGAATTACATGCATTGAGCCATCCTAGGATAGTATTGAGCTTCTCCACTGTGAGGATGTCTTCGTCAAAGCTCCGATGTGTAAAGGCTGATTCCGTTGCATACCATTGACCCCCTTCCCCACCTGATTCGTGCTTGCTTTACTATCTTGTACGGTACCGCGAACGTACACACTCTTGCCGGGTAGAGCTGGTGAGAGACCTCGTTTACCAAGGGTCTGGTTGATGTGTGATATATCAGGCTGAGCCGTTGATAGTGACCCGTGTTGAGCACCGCTCTCACGATTCCTAGCGGAATCATAAAGCGGGCGTCTACCAGCGACCACAAGCCCGTATGCATACTCACCATATTTCCGCCGTGAGCAAGAAGTGAAAGTATCCCTTGTGTGTCTGGAAAAGCCTGATCGCCTCGTTGGTATTGTTTTGGGCGTGTGCAGAGTGCGACGCCGTAAAGAAGCACTTCAGGCCGTACTCGGGCTTCCTGTTCAGAATTTCCTCCATCCGGTTCAGCGTCTGCAGACATACGTGGGGCTCTTCGCTCTTGAGCCAGTCTACCAGTCGATCGTCGACATCACCGACGTTCAGCAGCGCCTTGTTCAACGTTTGTAGGACGGTGCCCGAACCGACGACTATCTTGTCCAGTCGAAAGCTTTCGATAGTTTTACGACCGACATATCCGACCAGCGTGTTGACGACGCGTTTCGAGACGGTCGCGATGTCGATCAGAATCTTTTGTGCAGAGTCCATCGTAGTCGTCCGAAAAGGCAAATCATAACTTGTCCCGCCTACGCCATGTTCCCGACTCAGCCCACCCTGTCCACCCTCCCCGCCGCGCTCGCCCAACCTTTTAAACGCGCCGCGCTCGGTCTTTTCCACGGAAAATCCATCCAACACGGCAACAACGTCCCCCACTCCCTCGCAAAAACCCGTCGTACATGGCTTCCCAACGTTCACGCCAAGACGCTCCCCTCTGCGTTGTTGGGACGTCGAATTCAGGTCAAGGTGACGGCGAGAGCGCTGAGGACGATACACAAGGCGAGTGCGGTTCGATTTCGCGCCTACGAGGGGACTTGACGGCCCATGCATCGTATTAGCATGGCGGATTAGACCAATACCTCCTCAAAACGTCCCCGTCCCTCCTTGGCGACGAGGGGATGCGTCTCCGCCTGCTCGTCCGTGAACGACTCGATGAACAACACGAGCTCGAGGCAAAACGCGTACTGCGTGCAGCCGAAGTCGCCGCCAAGGAGGCGCAGGCCAAGGAGGCGGCGTTGAAGAGGGTGGAGAGGCAAAGAAAGGACAGGGCGAGGAAGAGGTCGAGCGAGGTCGAGGGGGCGTTGGTGAGGGGGTTGTTTGGAGAGGCTCGGGTGAGTTGAGCAGAGAAGGATGCGGCCATGTGCCAGCACGTCCGAGGGTGACTTATGTCGTAGCATACCGCCTGCATAGATAATTCAACCGACTTGACGATCAGCAAACGTCTTGCAAGCTATTAACGACATTACTAGTCGAGGTCAAGTATCTTAGATCTAGATGAGTAGGAAATCGAAAGTAAAAAGTGACGACGAATGATTCTATGTGGTTGGTCCGCGATAAACTCCCCCCCAGTGTCGTATACCTATATCATCCGTCCAAATGATAACCAAAAAAGAACATGAAATGAAAATAAAAGCGAGATACGAAATAAACAAGGACACGAACCATCTAAGTGTCATCCAGCAGCAGGTGGACTGAGCACCTTTTGCCACCACGTTCGCCGCTCCGTCGGCCCATGCAGCAGTTGGACGCCCGTGCTGACCGCCGTCTCCTCCCCACTATCGTCGCGTGTCAATCCGACCTTGCTCGCAAGCGATCGGGTCGAGCGTTTGCTCCGCAGAGAACCCTGTAACGATGGGTGCGACCGAAGCGAGTGATACTCACTCCCCATCCCATTCGCCTCGTCCACACTCTCGTCTGGCGAGTCCGTGTACAACGACCCGTCGTCGTCCGCCTCCCCGTCCACCGTGCCACGTCGGACACCCTGGTCCTCGTGGGAAGTCGCAGAACGATCTGCCCTATACGACCTGCGTTCCCCATCACCGTCACCATCCCCGTCGCCCTCCCCGTCGGCCTCGACAAGATACGTAAACGGGGTTACCTTGCCGGGTTGCGTCACAGGCACCGGGTTAAATAATGCCTCGATCAGTTTCTCCGTCCCCCTTGGATCGTTGATCATCGGCAACTTGGCAACCTCGAACGGTCGTCTCTGTTTCTTCACCGTCGCACGTCTATCCCGTCCATCCCCATGGCCATGATTCTGACTCCGACCCGGAACTCCGTTGGACACACCGGACCCCGAGACGACGGAGGAGGCGTCAGAGCCTGATGCTGCGCCTGCATCATCGGATGAGGAATTGGATGAGCCGTGCATATAGAGGTCTCCACGGGTGCGATAAATGTTCGACGATTCGAGGAAGCCAGCCACCCCGGAGAGGATCTCGCCCTTAGGGAGGGGAGGGGCCACGTAAGTGGACTCGCCAGCCGTGTGTTCGAGGTGGATGGTAAGCTATGTCACGCGTAAGTGGACGATAGATAAAAAGGACATGGGAGGCAGACCTTGAGCGTCGCATTGGTCTTGCTTTGGCGCAGGAGGTAGCGCCTAGTGATGACGCCGGCACCGACGTATTGTGCGAGATTGAGATAGACTGCTCCGAGACGCGGGTTGCGAGGCGCATCTGGATCGCCCGAGACCACACGCTAGGCAGATGGCTTGGTTAGCGCATGGGGACCGAAAGGAAAGAGAGGAAGGCTACCTGCATGACGACGAATTTGGCTAGACAGTCGCCCAGCTCGCGATTGTCCCTGGCGACGCTCATCTGGACCACGAACTTGAGCGTGTTCTCCCACACGACGCGATGTTCCTTGAGTTTGACGAACGGAGTGATTCCCTTGGCTGGGGAGTAGTGGTGTTTCGTTGGCATGTTTGCGCGATGTATCGTGTCGTTATTGGGTGACGTCTCTGTGTCGTGCGTGAACGCTTGTCGTGACCAGTCTGCCGACAGATAGCCCGGAGGGGTTTGAATGAAACGCCCGTTGGTATGGAGTGATGCCGATGACATTGACGAAGCGCTGCCCATGCTGGCGATGGACGATGTACCACTGACGCTGCGTGCGACTGGCGGGGGATGGTTGACGGACACGACCACGGCGGGGATCGGTAGGGGCTGCGTATGCGTCGCATGGCCGTGTGCACTCCCGCCGCCGACATGGTCGTTGGAAGGCGAGTGGGTGGAACTGCTGTTGGCAATGCTGTGTGCGTCGGAGGCGGAGGCGGCGTCGAAGAGGGACGCGTTGTCGGTATCGCTGCTCTTGGTTATCGACGGTGGAGGTTCTGCAGCGACGCTCTGGCCTGAACGGGTCCGGTCGTCGAGTTTTCCCTTGGCCTTTCGAGCCTTGACCTTGTCCAGGATGCCATTGCCGGAATGGGAGGTGACGCCGTTGATTTTCCACTTGAGGCCAAACTCGCCGTGGACGAGGGGGACGTTGTGGAGCTGGTGGAGGGTGAGGGTGAGGGTGAACGCGGCGTGTCTGGGTAGGAGATGGGCAAAGTGGGCGCGAATTCCGCCGGTGTGTGGGTGTGACGGAGTGGGGCTGGTCGGACGGGGCGGCGCTGAGCGGGATTGGACAGAGGCGGGACTGGGCGGTCTCGGGGGGACGATGTTGAGATGGACGGGCTTGAGCGTAGACGAGCGATGTCGGGACGAGGAGTCGGTCATGAAGGTATCGATGGGAGTCTGAATCTGATGATCACGCCATGTCTGTGTTGCACGCTCGCCTATTCCACGTCCACGACGCCGTCCAGTCCTTCCGTCTCCCTCCTTCTAACCCGCCCGTCATCTCGCTCGACAGCGACTCAGAACCCCTGCCTGGTCTGAGATTGCTTCGCGACGAGGTCAAGCGAGAACGCGATCAGTTGGGCAGAGTAACGGCGCCTCCTTTCCCAATCTCTCCACGACTGAAGCAACTTCCGCCCAGTAGTTTGACCCCGACTCGCCCACCCCCTCTACCAACGCACCGTACCTCGTTGCCGTGTGGAACGAACTGGTCCATGCCCATCAACCCATCGCGATATACCGTACGTTTTCTCCAGAGAATGGACATAACAAGGCGAGAACGGCACCGACTCGCCCCGTCAAGGTGGACGTCGTCGCAGAAAACGGGGCGAGGTGGGTGAGAGTAAACACGTGAGTCCGATCTCCCAACACCACAGAGACCCGTTTACTCGGCGAACCCTAGGATCAAAAATGCCCGCCTGATGATGGAATTCCGCGAGATCGATTCCTATCTGACCAGCGACGAGGACGAGGACGAGCCGCGACCCAGTCTTGCTCAGACCCAGTTTGACAACTCGGTGCTAAGGATGGGGAGAGACCTGCTAGCTGCTGCAAAAGCCAACCCCGTCCCACTCTCGTCCAGTTTGACTACCACCATCGCTCCACGAATCACGATCCGTCTGACTCGCCTCGACCCTTGCCTCGAAGACGATCCTCGGATTGAAAAGACCATCCAATGTTTGCGCGATATGGGTATCGACGTCCAGCTTGGCGAGCGATCATACCTTCACACCACCCAATTCAAACAACTAGAGCCAACGACAAACATCAATTTGGACTTGTCCGCACTCATCGCACTCGTATCCGATATCTCACATTCACCATTGCCTCGAACAGTACAGGAAGCCCATGCTCGCTTCGAACCTCCTCAAAGTTATCTCGACTGGAAAAAGGACAGGCTAAAATCGCTCACACGCCAGAACCAGACCATTCGTTCTCCGTCCGAAGTAGAGGACAGCGAGGGTGACGAAGATACGTGGGTAAATTCAGGACAACATTCGCGCGCACTTTCGGCGCAAGTCATACAAGAGATGAACAATGGCATCCTCCAAGAGATACGCGAACGCATATCGGCGATCGAAGCTTCGCCGAGCGTGACATTCTGGACGACAAGCGAGGCACGTCATCGATGCCTCCAAATCGTCTCCAAGATCGGCGGGGAGAAAGAGAGGCAGCGGGCCGATGCGTTGTTGGGTTCGACCCAGTGCTCGAGCAGAGCACCCGTTCCCGCACCGACGCATAAACATGGCACCACAAGAACGGGTGATGATGCACAGAAAAAAGTAACGGCAGATGCATACTGGGAACATTCCAGATACCCAGCTGGGTTCCTACCTCTCGTGCCTGTCCACGTTTACCCCTCTATTCTGGCAGTCACGGAGGACAAACTGCGGGGGTCGAGAGTGACGTTTTTCGATGCGCTCACGCGGACGTGCGCGAGGATCTCGTCGCATGGGGATACTCCTGTGTTACCGACTGCCAAAGACGTATTGGAAGAATTGCCACCAGTGACACAAACATCGCTCCCAAAGTTGACCGTACACACCGTCATGTCGATGCTCGCGGGTGCTTCGAGGGGGTACACGACGCTGACGACCAATAGAAGTAGCGTCAAAGCGGTGCTAAAGGAGACGCGAGGTGGATATGAGGCCGAGGTGGACAAGGCAGCGTTGTGGGTACTCGATCCTCGTAGTCTGTCTGAAGGGATGCGGGCCGAGTAGCCGTGACCCTCTGGGTTTTAATTCATGCGCTGAGTTTGAAACGATCTGCAGACTCATCTTTTGCTTATGTGACTGCGATCTGGAACACCTTTAGAGAACTAGTAGGCTACGAAGAGAACCGTTTATGAAGACAACCGATCAGCGCTAGCAATCGCGACAAACACCCAGCAGCACGTTCAGAACATCTTTTGCCTTTTCGCTGCCTCGCTACCAGCTTTCTCTTGCCCTTCGTTCTTTGGATTCTGGTGGCAGTAGTCCGTGGTGTGACCGAACTTGGAACAAATACCACACTGGAGCTTTCCCTCGTGCCAGCGACAATCTGCAGTCACGTTGTTGATCTTGCCGCAGATAGCGCATGGTCCTACTTCGTGCGAGCCCATCTTTCTTTTCTTCCCCGAGCGTCCAAGCCTCTCGTTACGATGCATATACTCGCCCTTGAATTTCGAGATCAATTCTTGGGTCGTGATCGCAGTACCTTTGGTTGTATCCCAAGCACCACGTATTCTCCCGATATACGATAATGTGAAATTATCCCACGAGTGAGGGAGCGAGGTGGCGAGGAACAATTGGAATTCTGGTTCGTGAACGGCCCGGGCGGCCCAACTGACGAAGTTTCCACCGGATAGAATTCAACTCGTCGATGTGCTCAGAGATGTCTGTGTCTTCTTCGGCCTGAGCGGTGAAGAGATGCTTGGTGCAGGCAAAGTATTGTCCGTTCGGCTCGTGTACAGCTCGCAAGTTGTTCCATATTTCTGACGCAGTCTCAGCCTCACTGACAGACGCATGCATCATTTGCTCATCCGATATATTGTTGAGGATAAGCGTCTGTGCGACAAGGTCACGCCATTTCCAGGCTGTCATCTGCTCATCTTTGTCTGGGCTGGGTTTTACCTCTTTTCCAGTTACAATCTCAAAGACGCCGTGTAGACGGAGTACGCTCGTGATGCGTATCTTCCACGCCATCCAGTTTTCGTCAGTGAGCTTGTCAATTCCATGTGACAGGATACCCCTAAAACAGCGGACTCAACATTGACTGCACCCAATTGACCTCCCTGCGCCTGTCGTAGCAGGGATGATTGCCGTGGTAGATGTGTATCTGCAGACGGATCTCCCAACATTGTGGATAGGGGTGTCGTAGGTGGCTTTTCAAGGTAATGATTTTTCGTCTACGGGTGCAAGCAGGGAGCTCGTAGACTATAGGATCAGTGTGGGTGGGCACACTGTCGACGAGCGTAATAGGCGGCTCAGATGGTGGCCGTCGAGGAGAGATGCGTGCTTATCAATCGGCGCCTATATCAGGAGCGAGTCGATCACGTGCGCCTTCAATGGCAATTAGAATTCTCACGCGGATGAATATCCTGGGCCGACATGACCGGTCGCCGTGCATGTTCGATTTCAGGAGGGCCTTGCATTCGTGTCCTAGTCGCACGGTGATCAGTCGAAGAGCCATGTCGAACACAAGGACGTCCACGATTCCATATACCCCCACGGCTCCATGGACGTCTATTCATCCACGTCCGTTACGTCCCGGCCGTCCCCACCCTGACCTCGACAAGGTAGAAACACCCGCACTACCATCTCCTCCCAGACCCTCCATCTTTCATACCACCACCCATGGCGTCTATCGACTCAGCACCCATCTCATACCAGCTGCGTTTCCTAGACTTGCACCAGACATACCCCTCCCTGAAATACCCGCATACATACCCGGTGGATCTTCCAAGGAACGACGCGATAAGATGGACGTACTCGTGGAACAAGTCCTCCAGACGCAATATACGTACGAGGAAGGCAGACTTGGAAGGAAGCCGAGCGGGAAGCTACTTTGGAACTGCGTCAATCGCTACGTGCGCACGTCAGATCGGTCTGCCACTCCTGCTGCTGACGGTGGTGCGGCGGGCGTCACGCTCTTTTTGGCACACGCGAATGGATTCCACAAGGAGGTGAGTGACTCGCTTTTCGGTCGATTGTTGACGGCGCGACGATCACTCTTTTGGTTAGACTTGGGAGACGATGCTCCGAAATCTGCTCGATGCGCCTGCTGGCAACATGATCGACGAGGTATGGGCATGGGATGCCGTCCAACATGGAGATGCGGCCATTGTGAACGCGGAGAATCTCAGTGGGATATGTAGGTCCGATCTATCTACCTGAGCACGTTCAGGGATCGAGATTGTTCATCTAGTCGACTGGCTTGACAATGCGCGCGACATTGCCAACTTTTTGCTACATTATCTTCCAGAGGACGTGGAAGCGACGACACTGCCGACACGACTGCCGCAATTGCCAGCGTCGGTGTCAAAGGATCGAGAAGAACATGGATATCGCACGCGCAAGTTGGTCGTGGTTGGACATTCTTTTGGAGGTTGCACCTCGTGAGCGATCTCGGATACCCATCAACCACCGATCTCGATTTCACTCGTGTGTACACAGATTGAGAGTGGCCTTTGACTTTCCGAAACTATTTTCGTCGTTTGTGCTGGTGGACCCGGTCATTCATCCACATCACGCGTATCGACCAGAGTATCTACATTCAATGGTGCTCGGTGCCTTTACTCGACGCGGGCATTGGTCGTCTCGGTTTGTGACCCATCCACCGAGCGCGAGTAGAGGGCTGACTTGAAGTAGAGAGGAAGCCCTCCAGCTACTCCAAAAGTCGGCTTTTTTCGGCGCTTGGAATGCGGACGTCCTTGAGCTCTTCGTCGAGCATGGCCTTATGGATGACTCCGAAGGTGGCGTCCAGCTCAAGATGTCGGGGTTACAGGAAGGATTATCGTTTGCGAACCGGAGATCGGCTGGGGAGACATGGGAGTTGTTGGACAGGTTGGACGAGAAGATTACGCTGAGATGGATCGTCCCAGATAAACCGTGCGTATCTCGACGGCTTTCATGTGTCGCCGACTGGGCGATTGAGGCGACCGTGGCGAGCGCTGACATTGCATGGGCAGGTTGTCGACCAAGGAAATGACATATGAGAGAGTGTGGCGTAGACCTGCCAATTCGAGCAACGTCGTGTTTCACTTTGCTGGACATTTGGTATGTTTTGGTCCTGGCTGTGCCATCGGTGTGAGGGCTCACATTTTGACGTGTAGATCGTACAGGAAGCTCCTCTTGCGCTCGGTATGTGACACGCGTATTTTTGTCCTCTTCACGGCTGATGTGATGACCAGCACATGATGTATCCGACTTTTTGCTGCGCAAGTATAGATCTACGGAGTCGCATCTGTGACTGGTCGATATGAGTAGTCGTCCTCCTACACGGACAGTACAATCTAGCATCAATCTAGCTTGAATATCGAGTAGACGGCCATCTTTGAATACTATGAATTGCTCCGATCAGAAATGCGCGGTGAAACCTCTGCGACCAGATCAAAAACTGGAATTACGTCAGCACCATGATGAGCTTGCACTCTCTGCTTCTTCTTACCAAGCACCCGATCGCGTTGGAAATGGCCCATCGACGTCCCCGAGGCCCGGCAAGCTGCGACAGTCGATACGAACGATCTACACGATGTCCTCGACTATAAGTATGCCTTTAATGCATAGCGTAAGTACGACGAGCCCCTCTCGCCCCCCTACATTCCAAGCCTTTTCGTCACTCACCGTTCTAGCGCGATTGCTTTGGTCACTCTCGGGTTCTCTTCGGGTCCTCGTTCTCGCCTCCGTCTTATTAGCCCTATCTTAGTTATTTTGGTGGTACGAGCTCTCGTCTTCGTCACCCTTTCTACCTCCGAGTCATGTCGAACAACTCCAAAGAGGTGTCTCCAAGGACATCCACGATTCCATACACTCCTACAGCCCCCGGATGGACATCTACGTATCGACGTTCGTTACGTCCCATCCGTCCTCACCCCGACCTCGACGGGGTAGAAACACCCGCATTACCGTCTCCTCCCAGACCCTCCATCTTTCATACCACCACCCATGGCGTCTATCGACTCAGCACCCATCTCATACCAGCTGCGTTTCCTAGACTTGCGCCAGACATACCCCTCCCCGAAATACCCGCATACATACCCGGTGGGTCTCCCAAGGAACGACGCGATAAGATGGACGTACTCGTGGAACAAGTCCTCCAGACGCAATATACGTACGAGGAAGGCAGACTCGGAGGGGAGCCGAGCGAGAAGCTACTTTGGAACTGCGTTAATCGCTACGTGCGCGCATCAAGTCCATCGAGAAGGACCGCTACCGGTCTCACGCTCATTTTAATGCACGCGAATGGATTACACAAGGAGGTGACTTTTTTACTTCTCGCGTCAATACACGGCGACTTACGGTGCTTTGGGTGGGTAGACTTGGGAAACGATGCTCCGGGGTCTGCTTGATGCACCTGCAGGCGAAATGATCGACGAGGTATGGGCATGGGATGCCGTCCAGCATGGTGATTCGGCTGTCGTGAACGCGGGAAATCTCAGAGGGATGTGTATGTCCTCGTCCCTACCTACAACAACGTGTGGGGGATTGAAAAATCATCTAGTTGACTGGCTCGACGGCACGCGCGATGTGGCCAATTTTTTACTACATTATCTCCCCGAGAACGTGGAAGCGACGGTTCTGCCGAAGCGATTACCACGATTGCCACCATCGATGGCAAAAGTCAGAGGAGATCACGGATATCGCACACGGAACTTGGTCGTAGTCGGACACTCCTTTGGAGGTTGCATCTCGTGAGCGATGCATGTCCGTCATCCACCGAACCCGATCTCACCATTCGTTCGTTTGTGTATGCAGTTTGAGAGCGGCCTTTGACTTTCCGAAATTATTTTCGTCTTTCATATTGGTGGACCCGATCATCAACCGACCTCATTCGTATCGACCAGGGTATTTGCACTCGATGATACTCGGTGCCTTTACTCGACGCAGTCGTTGGTCGTCACGGTGTGTGGCTCCATTTATCGAGCGAAGTAGAGGGTTGACGTGGGCTTTGGGGTAGAGAGGAAGCCCTCCGACTACTCCAAAAGTCGTCCTTTTTCGGCGCTTGGCACCCAGAAGCCCTTCAGCTTTATGTCGATCACGCACTCATCGACGACTCCCAAGGGGGCGTCCGACTCAAGACGTCCGGATTACAGGAAGGATTGTCGTATGCGCACCGGATGACGACTTGGGAGACATGGGAGACGTTGGAGAAGTTGGACAAGGAAATCACACTGAGATGGGTGGTTCCCGAAAAACCGTGCGTGCTTCGACTGCCATCCGACTGACGCGGTCTTGCTGACGCGATGCACAGGTTGTTGACCAAGGAGGGGACGTCGGAGAGGGTGTGGCGTACGCCTGCCAACTCGAGCAATATCATGTTCCACTTTGCTGGACATTTGGTACGTTTGACTCGTCCCGGCTGCGTTGGCAGAAGTTCACGTTCGACCGTGTAGATCGTACAAGAGGCCCCTTTCGAGCTCGGTATGTAACACGTCTCTGTTGTGGATTGTTGTCATGGGCTCATTGCGGGGAACCAGCACACGATATATCTGACTTTTTACTGCGGAAATATGGATGTGCGAAAGCGCATCTTTGAGAATGACAGGATGACAGATGTCATCAACGGATTTAAGTGCACTGCAGTTTGGCGACGAATCAGAGTCTTTTTTCCTAGACGACGGGCGCTGTAGTCGGGGCGGGGCCCTGTGATTGGATGTATGTAAAAAAAAAAATGACACACCAGCACTGTAATCAAGCATTTGTCCCTCGATGTCGGTATATACTGCCCTCTGTTGGCTTCTTTCATTCTTGAGTGCGCCCAACTACGAAACATCTAGGCGGTGAGTCCGCCATCTTTTTTTCATTCTTAAGCTGCCCGGCAGCCCAGGGCACCGCCCGACAGCCCTGGTGGTTAGACCTCTGCCCTTCTCAACGTCTTGTCCTTTTTTTTTTCTCCCAGGTATCGGCCATATGCCCTTGGAGTGTTTACCCCATTCCTACACGTAGTGCCATTTTAACGACCCCCGACATGAACATGAACACCGTTATTACATGCGACCATCTGGTGTCATCCATCCTACGTCCATGCTGCTCTGGTAACAGCAAGATCCCCCGTGTTCCGAACTCGTGGTATTCGCAACAGCGTACCCTTCTCTTCGTTTCTCTCGTCGCACTCGTCGCTTTTCCTGCATCCGTCTCTGCAGCGCCGTCGACTTTGCCAGGCACCAATGTTAGGATACGCCAAAACTCTTCGAATTCTGGCAGCAACAGTAGCAGTGGTGGCGTCAGTATGAGCGTGTGGGTGCGTCGTTTTTTTTCCCCCTCTTGGTTAAGAGGGGCGTGGAGATTGGGTGCTGTGCTCACGTTCTTTCGTGTGGTTTCGGTGACCTTGGCTCATCATGACAGCTTCCGATCTTACTCGTCACCCTCGCCTTCATCGTCTTTTCGTTAGTCACGTGCTGCCGTCGTTGTGCGGCTGCCAACGCCGCCGCCTCGGCGAGGAGCACGACGACTACGACCGCGAGTGTTCCTGCTAGTGAGAACACAGCCACCACTGCACCGTCGGCACGGCCACGTCGACGACCCCGCAGGACGCCGAGTGAGATATCCACCAAGTCATTGCCGCCGTACATGAAGGAACCGGGAGATCAGGAGCTTGTACTCTTTCGGTACGCATGATCAAATCATTTGGGGATGCCGGACGACGACGCTCATCACGACCGACCATCATATATGATGTATGTAACCTACAGGGGTCCTACAGAGACGGAGGACGACCAAGTACCGCCCAGTGCGATGCCCGTACTCCCTGAAGACGAGAACGAACGTTCCGAGGAGCACGGCCCGAGGTTCGATATTGGGCTAGAACGTTTGGTGTCGGTAGATACGATGGCAGATTCATCGACGACGAATCTGATACGCACGGTGTCGGTGTCGGCGCCGGTGCCTAGACCTCCTGAACTGCATCTTGCCACACATGGTCATAACCGCAGTGTGGACCGGCGCAGTTTGGAGTCGGTTGGGAGCGAGGCGGAGCTTCTTGCTGGACATCAACGTGGAATCTCTGTGGAGAGCCATGTTGAACCCAGAGGAGAAGCACCACCGTATATGGAGCCCTTTTCTAACGAGGCAGGGATGACGGTCGTCTCGTTGAACGACCCTGAAATTAGTCAGGTCCCCCTTAACGCCGTCGCTCCTCCCCCGAATGCGGCTGGAAGATGGCGTCCACGATTCAGTTTTCTCATGCATAATCCCTTCAGTCCACACGCCAATACCAACGGGGCATCGTCCGATGGCGGTCAACCACCGCTTTCGATAAGCACCGAATCGCTCGCACAAATGCGGAATGGGTCTGTACTATCGCGATATTCGTCTCACGAGTCTCACGAAAGTCATCATTCGCGCACATCCTCGAGGAACAACAACCACTTCTCCCGTCCGCATGGCCGTTCCAACTCTAACCTCTTCCGGTCCTTGCATTCGCAATCACCTGGGGTGCAAGCAGGGTCGTCGACGATCTCGCTCGACAGCATCTCTTCACCGCTTACGCACACACTCAAACGCGCCGAGTTCCATGCTCCCAAACGTGGCTTGTTGACCCCCGAACAGATGAAATTGATTACGAGTAGGGAGGCGTTGGAGAGGTTTGGCGTACCCTACGGCCCTGATGCTGTTGCAGCGTTTTCGAGGGAGAGGTTGGCTGGGATGGAACCACCACCCGATTTTGAGAGTGTGCAGCAGGAGCGACCTGGTGCGTCGAGGAGTGGGACGAGCGGGGAGATGGAGACGGTCGTGCAACGGTCAGACGCCATGGACCCTGAAAGCGCTCTGCCACGTCCGACATCGGCCATGTCTGCTTTGCATTCCTCGTTATCGCATCGGCCTGACGTACGACCCGAATCGCGCGCCAGTACCGTCTACACCACGGCAACCGAATCGGAAGCGGATTCTCTACCACAAGAAATGGAGACGCACGCATCCGAGGACAATGGTGGGCCTGATGAGTCCCCTACGGCACGACCAATGACCCCGGAAACGGCACGGCCATCAAACCCGTCTGTCGCCCAGCGTCCCTGAAAGGGGCGTTATCTGTGGGTGGATGAGGGGGTGATCTTGCTGTTCGATCTATGACATGATCCTTGATGGTAGTTATATTTTACCCATTCGATTGGGAGTTCTGCTCGTAGGCTTCGAAGACTGGACTGTACATGGTGAACTGATATATATCGCGCCGACCGTTAGAGTATATCACAGCTACTATCTCTGCACACAGCTTACTCGCTTGTACATTGCTTATTGGAGCGGTCGGAGGATATCGAATAGACAAACTGCACCTCGTTTCGTTTCGCTTCAGACGAGCGCATCCCTCGTGGCTACCATGAATCGACTGAATTTCTGCCCTCGTGCGACGCGGTCAGCTCAGCTCGGATTCAAAGGGAAAAAAGGGGGAGGACGAGGGATCGATGAACTGGAGATGGCGCGGTCCGTTCCCTGACGGTCAAAGATGGAAGCGAGAAAAGAGAGTAGCTTGTTTGTCGCCGTCCTCCCTGTTTGTCTCTCGCTACCACTCATCTTACATATCTCGTCGTCGTCAACAGCGACGGCGACGACGACGACGACGACCTCTTTCATCTACCCCTCCCTTACATGTCTGGAAAGGCGCCCCCACGCGGTCCAAGGGCGCTTTTGAGTTCCTTGCCTGCCCCGTCCTCCGCTTCGCAGGCGTCCACATCGGCACCTTCCACCTCAACCTCGCCAGGCAGCTCTTCTGGCAAATTTGGTACACATCCCCCGACGGGGCCCCGCAGTTTGGTCAACGGCATTTCTAGTCAGTCCCGAACGAAACCCCTCGTCAATGGTTATCCTCCAACGTCGCCCAGTGCAATCCATGCGCTGCCCGTGCCAAGATCCTCGCCAAAGGGCAAGCAGGTCGAGTCGGGATGGTCGACGTCCGATGTAAGTCTTCTTTCGCTTGCGACCAGGTCCGGTCGACGTTGAACACGCAATCCATTCCCGTGTGACGCGCAGAATCGACTCTCGGCCGCGGGCTCTCAAGACTCTTTGATACCGTCGACGCCCAAGAAATCAGCCCCAGCGACGGTCGAGGATGGCATGCGACCTCATGAGCCCGTGAAGATTGCGTTTGCGCTCAACGTGCGGACGTCGCTGACGGAGTCGCGAATTCTACCACCTCAACCGACGTCGGAACCACCACCACCACCACCACCCCCCCCCCCCCCCCCCCCCTCCCCCCACCCCCCCCCCCCCCCCCCCCCCCCCCCCCCCCCCCCCCCCCCCCCCC